>PVKU01007313.1:0-77265 GCA_004027475.1 Anoura caudifer
TTTATTATTAATAACTTAATCATGAGATGCCTTGATATTGAATATTGTGTTTATTTTTCTTTGGATATATCATACTAAAGGTTCAGTTCTTTCATTATTTTGTGGAAATTTTCTTCTATTACATCTTTAAGTGCTTTTTTCTTATACATTTATTATACCATGTACTCAGGGAGATGAATCAGGCTATATTGTGTTGCCTTTGTCTCATGTTCATATTATCTTCTTTGCAATTATTTTAGTCTATTTTTCTTCTGTATTCACTTCAATTTGTTTTATTAAATTCATGTGTCAGCCAGAATTTACTAAGTGCCAACATCAGTGGTAAATAAGATCACATCCCTGTTTTTATGAAGCTATGAAGCTTTTAGTTGAGGTTGGAGGAGGAAGAAATAAACAAACTTATAATATCTGGTAATAATAATAATAACAAACCCAAGTAAGGAACTGGAAGGGTAGAGGAAGGAATTGTGCATTTTAGATAGAGCAGTGAAAGCAGACCTCTCTATGATGATATTTGAGAAAGAGACCTGAATAATGTGAAGCAGTCAGCTAGGAAACCTAGGTAATCCAGATGTGGAGAAAGGCAAGTACATAGGCCCTGCAGTAGGAAAATAGTATGTCTAAGACAGAATGATTAGAGCAAATGAGTAAACAGAAGGTGATGAAAGATGAGACTAGAGAATTGGATAGGGCAGGTCACAAAAGAAGTTGTGGGCCCCTACAAAGGGGTTTGAGTTTTGCCCTAAATATGATGAAAAGAAGGGCTTTAGAGGAGTTACTCTGGCTACTACTAAATATTTCAACAGCAATAAATTAAGTACAGTAGTCTCCCCTTATTGGGGGGAATATACTTCAAGACCCCCAGTAGGTACTCCAAATCATAGATAATACTAAATCCTATAAATACTATGTTTCTTCCTCTACATACTTTAAGCTATGGTAAAGCTTAATTTGTAAATTGGGCACAGTAAGAGATAAAAAATAATAACTAATAATAAAATGAACAATTATACTCTAATAGTGTGGCTTCTCTCAAAATAACTTATTGTATTGTACTCACCATTCTTTTGATGTAAGATGATAAATAAGCCTATGTGATGAGATGAAACTAGGTGAATGTGACAGAGACATTGTGATAAAGCATTAGGGTATTATAAGGGTTACTCAAACACAAGCACTTTGATTACCCTAACAGTTGGCTAACAGATGGGGAGCATATATAGAGTGGATGTACTAAACAAAGGGATGATTTACATGCTGACAGGATGGAGTGGAATGGCATGAGATTTCATCATGCTACTCAGAACAGCATGCAGTTTAAATTTTATTAATTGTTTATTTCTGGAATTTTCCATTTAATATTTTAAGGCTGCAGTCAACTGGGTAACTGAAATCATAAAATGCAAAATGATGGATAAGGGGGGAATACTATATAAATAAGTGGTAAAATAGGTGCTGTAGAACTGTAAAAGGGAGTACTGAGGTAATAGAATAACTTCAGGAAGGATATACTACCCCTGGTACTGGATAAACACAGGAAAGACCTGAAGTTATTAGAACCCAGAAGCTATGAGCAAAGACCCATCACAGCTGGAACCCTGACTTCTGAGGAAGGGGTGCTGCCTATTTACTAGTGGTACCTCTGAGTGGGTATATGGGGCTGGTTACAGGAGAGTAGAAAATAGTTGAAATTTGGAGCTAACTGCCACTGCCATGATGAAGGACCATAACTTGGACAATGGTGACAGATGCGGAAAACCAAGAAGGAACAAGTTCTTGTTCTCTTTTAGTCTTTCTCTAATGCCCCTTATTGACATGTTGTAACAAGGATTCAGCTGGCAAAAATAGAAATGTAGTTTAGTTTGTGAAGTCCCAGACCCAGGCCCAGTATCACAAAGTATATAGAAGGGTTCATTCCTAAGAGACAACTGCTTAATAACTGTCTCAAATAGGAATTAAGTATGATGTCTAGGTTTTTTCCTTGAGCAAATAGATGAAAATAATGCCATTGACTAACATGGAAGAGATGTAATTTGAATTGGAGAAGAAAATTAAAAGATTTGCTTTGAATGTGCTAACTCTGAGGTCTATATTAGACATCTAAACAGAGTTCCCTGGCAGAAGGTTGGATAGAAATTCAGAGGTCAACAGAGGTATCAGGGATAGAATAAAAATTTCAGGAGTCTCAAGAACATATATAATATTTCAAACCAGAAAAATTGGATGAGATAACCTAGGGGAAAATGAATTTTGATGGAGAAGAAGAAAAAGAGTGCTTGGGGGTCCCAAACATTTGGGGAGAGTAAAGTGACCTGGCAAGAAGGTAATCTTGATACTAACAAGAGCAGTTTAGGTGGAACTGTGAAAATAGTAATCCTAATTGGAATGGATTGAAGAGATGTGTGAAGTGAGGAAGTGGAGACTGCAAGTATGCACAATCTTTGAAAAAAAATTGTTATAAACTAAAGCAGAATAAGACTGCTACTCACCATATAAGTAGAGGGGGATATGGGGTCTAGGTTTATGCTATTTTTAGGATAGCAAATATTACAGTATGTTTGTTTACTGATTGGAATAATCTGGTAAAGAGAGAGAAATTGAAGATGGAGGAAGTGCAAGGCATAATCACAGGAAAACAATCTGACTATATAAGACAGGATGGGATACAGGGTACAAGTAGATAACAGCTGGGATAGTTGATGCTTTATAAAGGAAGAGAGTATGTAAGAGTCGAGATGAAAGACATAGTATGGGAAACATGAGGTTCTCTAGTGACAGTTTCTATTTATCAATGAAACAAGAGTTTGAAGTGAGATTTAGGAGAGAGAAGGCAAAATCATCTTGGAGAATAGAAGAATGAGTTGACTAGAAGAACATGCTGGGATTGCCAGTCTCCTTTTGGTGAGAATTCATTTCCAGCCATGTCTATTTCATTTCTTGCGGTCCCAAATTTATTTGTTTTTAAATAACTTTATTATTTTGTCCTTCATTGGTTTAGGTTGTGGACATTTTCTGGCTACTTCTAGTAATTTTATTAAATGAATTCTTACTATTCTTTGTTTTGCCCATTTTGTAAAGTATTTGGGTAGGAACATTTTTGTGGTCTTCCTTCACTTCCCATCTTTATCTGAAAGTCTAGAAAAATGTTTTTAAATACACTGCACTTTCTATTTTTTCAATTTGCCCTATATGTAGGAATATAATAGATAAGAAGTCATAGTAGTATTATACGAGGGAGTATCCAAAAAACCCCGGAATTATTTTCTGGAGGGTGAGCCCCTTATAGTACATGCTTTCCCTTCTAGGCGAGTGTTCTAAGAACCCATCTGTATGTGTGTACCAGCTGGCATCCTTGTGAGAGGCTGAGATCTGCTTCAGGAAATTTTTTTGAAGACTCAACAATTTTGCCCATTTCATGATGAGCACTTTACAAGCACACCTGCCTACAATGCAGTGTGTGTGTTCAGCACTTTATGACCAAAAACAGCATGACCCCTGGGCTCCACCCTCCCTATTCATTCAATCTTGTCCTGATCAACTTTATTTTGTTTTCCTGGATGAAAAAAGTCCTCAAAGGAAAATGTTTTGCTGATGTAGAAGTGGTGAAACAAAAAACAGCAGAAACACTAAACAGCATCAAAATTGGCAAGTTCAAAAACTGTTTTGAGCAGTAAAAACACATCTTGATGTGTGTATTGCATCAAATGGAGAGTATTTTGAAGGTGACTGAAATTTAAGCATGTAAGATTAAATACACAATTTTTATAAATAAATTCCATTTTGGGGGTCTCCCTTCATATATTATTATAATAGCCACAATTCAATGTGTTAAGCACTTTACATATATGACCTCTAAAACTTAAAACAGCACTACAGTCATTTTCACAAGAAACCTTTTTTTACTGGTGATGTCAGATCACAGAATGTAACTTGAAGCTTACAACTGGTCAAAAGAAACAAGGTAAAAACAAATTGTTCTCTTTTTGGTTAGTAAAATGTTAGCACTTAAGAGAGTGTTCTTCTTTAAAAAAATTATTATTGTTGTTCAAGTACAGTTGTCTTCATTTTGCCCCCACAACTCCCCCCAACCCCAGCCATCCCCATCTCCCACTCTAGATCCTACCCCCTTTTGATGTTGTCCATTTGTCTTTTATACAGCAGCTGTATAATATTCCATTGTGTAAATGTTACCATAGTTTTTGATCCATTCATTTACTGATGGGAACTTAGGTTGCTTCCAGATCTTAGCTATTGTAAATTGTGCTGCTATGAACATTGGGGTGCATCGGTTGTTTGAATTGGTGTTTCAGGGCTCTTAGGGTACAATCCCAGCAGTGGAATTGCTGGGTCAGAAGCCAGTTCCATTTTTAGTTTTCTGAGGAAATTCCATACTGTTTTCCATAGTGGCTACACCAGTCTGCATTCCCACCAACAGTGCACCGAGGTTCCCTTTTGGAATTAGGATTGACTATTTTGGAATTAGGATGATGCTGGCTTTATAAAAAAGTGTTTGGGAGTCTTCTGTCTTCTTGGATGTGTTGAAATAGTCTGAGAAGGATATGGGTTAGCTCTTCCTTAAATGTTTTATAAAATTCTTCTGTGAATTCATCCAGTCCAGGGCTTTTGTGTACCAGGAGTGTTTTGATTACTGCTTCTATTTTGTCAGCTGTTATTGGTCTGTTCAGGCTTTCTTCTTCTTCATTCAGTTTGGGAAGATTACATTTCTCTAGAAAATTTTCCATTTCACCTAGGTTTTCAAATTTCTTGGCATATATTTCTTCATAGTAATTTCTCACAATCCTTCATGTTTCTGTGGTATCAGTTGTAATCTCTCTTCTGTCATTTCTGATTGTGGTTTTTGGGAGGTTCTCTCTCTTTTTTTCTTGATGAGTCTGACTAAAGTCTTGTCAATTTTGTTTATATTTCAAAGAAACTACTTCTGGATTTATGGATGGATCCTTATAATTGTGATTTTCATCTCTAGGTTGTTTAGTTCTGCTCTGATCTTGGTTATTTCCTCCCTTGTACTTGCTCTGGGCTGTCTTTGTTGTTGTCCTTCAAGTTCTTCTAGGTGTAGGGTTAGGTTGTTTATTTCAAATGTTTCTATTTTTTTTTTAGGTAGGCCTGTATCGCTATGAGCTTCCCTCTCAGGACTGCCTTTGCTGTGTCCCATAAGATTTGGGTTATCATGAGTTCATTTTCACTTGTTTCCAGAAACTTTTCAATTTCTTCCTTGATCTCATTCTTGACCCATTCATTGTTTAATACCATGCTATTTAGACTCCATTAGTTTGAGTGTTTTTGAGTTATTTCCTTGAGTTGGTTTCTAGTTTCAGTCCCTTGTGGTTGGAGAAAATGCTTGATATGATTTCAATTTTCTTGAATTTGTTGAGGCTTGTTTTGTGTCCTATCATGTAGTCTATCTTTGACAATGTTCCATGTGCATTTGAAAAAAAATGTGTATTTTTCTTCTTTGGGATGGAGGGTTCTATATATATATCAGTTAAGTCATTTGATCTAGCACATTATTCAGTGCTGCAATATCTTTGTTGATATTTTATTTGGAAGATTTGTCCATTTTTGACAGTGGGGTGTTGAAATCCCTTACTATAATTGTGTTGCCATCAATATCTTTCTTGAGGTCCTCCAGGATTTTCTGATGTATTTCTGTGCTCCTATGTTGGGTGCATATACATTTTTAATTTTTATGTCTTCTTGATGGATTCTTCCCATGAGTGTTATGAAGTGTCCTTCTGGGTCTTTTATTATGGCCCTTGTTTTGAAGTCTATTTTGTCTTATATGAGTATTACTACCCCAACTTTATTTCTCTGTCCATTTGCTTGGAATATTTTTTTCCAGCCCTTCATTTCCAGCCTGTGTAGGTCTTTTGTTCTGAGGTGGGTCTGTTGTAGGCAGCATATGTGTGAGTCATGTTTTCTTACCCATTCAGCTACTCTATGGCTTTTGATTGGAGCATTTAATCCATTAACATTTAAGGTTATTATTGATAGGTATTTATTAATTTTTCTTCTTTGGGCCCATGTTCCTTTCTCTCTCACACTCTTTTCCTTCCTTTTCTTATAGTAGTCCATTTACCATGTCTTGTAGTTTTGGTTTGGTGGAGATGTGTTCTTTGAGCCTTCTTTTGTCTGGGAAACTCCTTATTTCACTTTCCATTTTAATTTAGAGCCTTGCTGGGTAGAGTCACCTAGGTTGCAGGCCTTTGCTTTTCATTACTTGAAATATTTCTCTCCATTCTCTCCTAGATTGGAATGTTTCTGTTGAGAAGTCAGCTGCTAGTCTTATTGGAGCCCCTTTGTATATTACTTCTTGTTTCTGCATTGAGGCTTTTAAAATTCTCTCTTTGTCTTCAAAACTTGACATTTTAATTATGATATGTCTTGGAGTAGGCTTGTATGGGTTCATCTTGATTGGGACTCTCTATATCTCCTGCAATTGTGTGGTTTTTTCCCTCTCCAGGTTTGGAAACTTTTCTATCATTTTTTAAACAGAGCTTCTATCCCTTGTCCCAATTCTTCTCCTTCTGGTATTCCTATGATTCTAATGTTTTTGTGATTCATTTTTCTCTTGGAGTTCCCTTAAGCCATCTTTATAATTGTTGAGTCTTTTTTCATGCAGCTGCTCTTCCTAGATATTTCTTTCCATCTTGTCTTCCAGCTCACTAATTTGGTCCCCTGCTTCATTCAGCCTGCTTGTAATTCCTTCTAGTGTGTTTTTTTATTTCAGAAAATAGTCTTCATTTCTTCTTCATTTTTGTTTATAGTTTGTAATTCCTTTTTCATACTGTTGTTCTCACTCAGTTCCTTGCAGTTGTCTGTGAGTTCCTTGAGCATCCTTATAACCATTACTTTGAATTCTATATCTGATAGTTTGCTTACCTCCATTTCATTTAGCCCTTTTAATGGGGACTGTTCCATTCATTTTGATTGCAGGTTCTTTTTGTCTCCCCATTTTAGGTGACTGTTTTTTGTTTGTTTGTTTCTGCACTTCCTGATGTTCCACTTTGCTAGCTATCTTTGTAAGGCATACTTTTATGGTAGGAATTCTATGGGATTAAGTGGTGCAGTCTCTTTTATCTCTTTGTCTGGATGCTCTAGGGTTGTGCTTTCTTTTGTTTGTGTGGGCTCTCTTCTTGTACTTGGGTTTTTCCCTGTTGGTGGTTCCTTTGTTGATGGGTTCTGTCTTCCAGCAGGTATATTGGTGTTCACAGCTTCCACCTACTCTTGTATGTGATCAGTTGCAGGGTGAAGGCAAATGGACTAAGACAGTAGGAGAGTATTCTATGCATTTAAAATACTAGCATGTAGAGAAGATATAGGAGATCCTTTGAATAAGTATAGCATTAACAGTGATATTTCACCCAACTAGACACTTTTTATAAAAGGTGAAAAAGAGATAAGGTAAGTTAGAAGGGGGAATGATTGTGGGCTGAATCCAGAAAAACAGAGCACTTGTGGGAGGTCAAATGATGAGATATAATAGATAGTAAGAGAGTGAGAGTAAAGATAGAAAGTAGGTGTAGTGTGTGAGTGAGGTGAGTAGGTGTAATAAGTGAGAGTAAAAGATAGAAAGTAGGTGTAGTGTGTGAGAGAATAGTTAAACACAACAGTAATAAAGCTCTGGAAGATAGTGAAATGGGCTAAGATTATTGAGGAGTGCTGTGTAGTATTTGTAATTATATGGAACAACAATTATTTACAATAATACTGGAACAACAATAATATGACAAGAAATATATGATTTGAATAACAAGAATAGAAAATACACAAACAAGAGTAGTGTGACATTGAAACACAAGTGAAGTGAAAGAAGGAAAATTAAAATAGAACATGAAAGAGAGAACAAGGAAAACCAGTCAAACAATGCAATTAAACAAGCAAATAAAACAAAGAAAACTAAACAGAAAGAAGAGAAATAAAAAAATACTAATAAAATAAAAGTAAAAATAATGGAAAAATAATAATACAAATAAACAATAATATGCAACTTCTCTGGAATAGCAAAGTGAAATTTTCTGCCTCTCAGTTGTGGGGGTTGGCCTTGTAATCCCTCTTTGGGTGTGTTCCTGGACCTTTCACTGCTCCAGGTCTTATTGTCTCACTTGGTGGGAGGTGGGGTGTGGGGTGGGGGGGAGCCTCCTGTGCACTTTAAACCCACCTAGTGAGTTCTGCTGCTCTTCCTGGATGCTGCAGGCTGATGAGGGTTGAGCTTATCTTTTCTCCCTTTTGGTTTTGCAAGGATGGGGAAGGTCCAGGCCAAGCTCTTCACAGTTGCTCAGCCTCCAGCCCAGTTATTCAGTTCACTGCTGGCCCCACTATCCATCTGCACCAGGCTGGCACCTTTAATCCACCAGCCATGACCTCAGTGAGGTGCACTAATTAGGGACAACTCACACACCACCTTCTTCCTCTTTGCTGGCCTAGGTGCTGGGCACCCTCAGAGTCTCTTTAGGTAGCTCAGCTTCCCCACTGAGTTAAGACTTTCTTGGGACTACTAACTCCCTGAGCCCTACTACCCTTCTCTGAATCCTCTGTGCAGGGCACCTTCTCCTTCCTCTTTAAAGCAAGCCAGTGGCAACATAGCAGGCCACCCCAGGGCAGTGGTGAGGGGCAGAGCTGTGGTGAGAATTCCTCAGCAGGGACTGAGAACTTTTTTTGAATAAAATCCTCTTATTTAAGCCAACCATTCTTTTTTTTTAAAGATTTTATTTATTTATTTACTTACTTACTTTTTTTTCTTTATTTTAATAGCAGCACAATTTACAATAGCCAAGTGTTATTGGCTATTGGCTTAAAGAAGCAACCCAGGTGCCCATCAGTAAATGAATGGATCAAAAAACTATAGTACATTTACACAATGGAATTCTATCCAGCAGAAAGAAAGAAGGAGCTCCTACACTAAGCCAACCATTCTTAACAAGTGCCCAGCTTTTCACTCAGCTTAACTTTCTAAGCAGACTGGAGACTATCTGGGTGAGGGTCCAGCATATCCCAACTCTTTTCCCATCTCCAGATGTCCCCCAGCTCCCCAATTTCTCTGGCAATGACCTAGCTGTGTTCATGGTCCCAATGGGTAAACACCGCCTCTGTGCATCTCTCACATCATCTTTATTCCCCCCAGCAACTTCAAGCATCCATGTCCAAGCTGGTGCTGCTCCATCCTCCCTGCTTTGGTAGGGGAGGGAGATGCTGATGTGGCTCTCCTCCAAGGATCCTGTGGCAGGCACTGAGCCAGGGGCCACAGCAGCCTTGGTCCTTGCACTGGTCCCAAGGACCATACCTCCCAACACAATCTCCTTACCTGCCTCGGCCCACGAGGCAGTCAACGGGGTCCGCCGATATGCCTGTAACGGATGAAAAGGGATGGGACAGGAGGCGCGAAAGAAAGACAGCAAGTCAAAGAATTCTGATCAAGCTGCGAATTTATTTCAAAATGGAGGGAGTTATATAGAGGGGGGCAGTGGAGGAAGTGCAGTGGATAGGTGGCTTCAAAGTGTGCCTTGGCCAGCGATTGGCCGGGGGGTGTATGGCGGGCGCGTGATCAAGGCACCGATTGGTGTGCCACCTGCATGTCTGGAAGGGGGAGTTCTATGGCTCCTGACCGCAGCGTTCGGGCGTAGCCTTCCAGGTCTGATTGTGTCGGCCTGTACCAGGCTTATCCCAGCCCCCAACACTTACCATCTATTTTTCAATGTCCTCTACAATTTTGGCCTCCAAACCTTATATAAGCTGGGATTCTGTTGGCTGTTCGAGACTGTTCTTTTTGATGAACAAAATAATTGTTTGCAAAAGTGTACCACACAAGTTAATGGCAATTTTATGGACAACTTTTTGACTTCATGCTGTATCATTAAATTCTTTGCTGGGAGAGTTATTAACTGACAGATTCAAGGAACTTAGTAAATCAATTGAGAGATCTCCATCATCAGCCATCAATGAACATACTGAGAGCCCACCATGTTGTAATACTTAGGAAATTATACTAAACCATTATAATTTTACAAGTTATAGAATATGTTATCAGTGTTTGTTTTGAAAACTCCATTATTTGGATTTAAGTAATATGAAACTTTTCTTTTAGTCAACAATATTTATATTTATATGACGATACTGAAAACACATCTTTGGGACATAAACACATATCTATGACAAATAACGGATTTCTTTTTCTCATTATAAAAATAGTACACATAGGCAAAGAAAATTTTAAAAGTATGTTAAAGAAAATATTTTATACAACAACAGGAAAAAATAATTAATAATTCCTTAGATGTAAACGACTATTGCAGTGCACATAACTTATTAAGCTTTTAAAGTTTAAACTCTTTGCTTGAGTACACTGTCTTTTTTCATTACAATTTATGAGAACTATTTCCTCAGGCTATTTAAAACTCTGCGAAAACATTTTCAGTGACTGCATAATGTTCCTTCTATGGAGTATTATTTTCTTAAGTGGTCATTTAAGCTATTTTTCTTACTTTCTCTAATGGTGTTGCTATGAAACTTTTTATCCATAAATCTATTTTAACATTTCAGGTTATTTACTAAATTTAGATAAATTCCTAGAAATGGCCTATAAGGCCAACATTTTAAAGCACCCTCTTCTGGAAAGATTTCACTGTAGAAAAATAAATATCTTTTAATTCTCTATATACATTTTTATATTGAAAATAAATCTAAGGAGAAAAATCACACTACCTTTAAAAACTGAGATTATTACTTAAATTTAGCCTCAGGGTTTTTGTTTTGTTTTGATAGCTTACCTTTAAGAGAAAATGTGCTTTTTAAAATATTACTTATGAAAAAATTAAAACATTTTACTTATTTATTACTTATTAAGATATTACTTATGCCCTGGCTGATGTAGCTCAGGATATTGAGTGCCAGCTTGTGAACTACAAAGTCACTGTTTTGAATCCCTGTCAGGGCACATGCCTGGGTTGTGGGTCCCCAATTGGGGGCATGGAAGAGGCAACTGATGGGTGTTTCCCTCACAAACTGATGTTTCTCTCCTTCTTTTTCTTCTCCCTTCCCCTCTCTCTAAAAAGTAAATAAATAAAATATGTTGTTGAATAAAATATTATTTACTCCTTTTCATCAGGTTTGAAACTTACACTTAATTTAAGGATATAAGTTCAAATGTATACTTAGTTCAGTCAAATGCTTCTATTTTTCAGTGCATCACATCTCCTTTTTGTCCTGTTTCTAAACATGCTCATCCAGCAGTGTTGTGTCCTGATGCATCAGCAGTTTAATCTCACATGTACACCACTAGTTTATGATGTAAGTGTACACATTCATCTGTGGGCAACAATGAAGGTCATCTTCAAACTTAGCAAATTTGGCACAAGAATTTTATGAGTACCTAAATTAATATTATAAAAGAGTTCAATTGTGCTAGCCTGAAATGGAGAACATATGAAGAATAGAGTAAAATCACCCATTTCTAAAATTAATTGGTAGAATGGCAATGGAATGACAAACTTGGGAAAATTTCCAGAAGAAATCTAGTCAAAGTAAATAAAGGATTTTATGTTTTAGTACCTATTATTTATTTATTAATTCACTTGCCTGTTGAACTTCCTGAAATATTTATTGAACATCTTTTACGTGTCAAACACTTGCTAGGCACTGTAGTCAACAAAGAAAGATATAGATAGGCCTGCTTTCCTGGAAGATATATTCTAGTGGAAGAGACAGAAAAAGGATATGAATAAATAAAATAGTTATAAGTTGTAATCTAGTCACTTTCATTTCTCAATATTATTTATGTAAGACAAAGAAATTATTGGGGTTTTCCCTCAAGAATTGTTAAAGTTTGTACTGATTAAGAAAAAAGTTAAAGACTTAGAATTAAGAGAAAACGTAAATGAACTCTACAGAGATTTTATAACTGATCATTGTCATTCCCTTGTACTTATACACCTACCCCCCACCCTTCAAAAAAAAAAAGAAGAACTGGGATAAAGTTCATACTCTTTGACCTAACCTTCAGTAGTTCCTTCCCCCTGGTTTGACTTTCCATGGTTTCAGTTACCAGGGATCAACAACCGTAATCCAAAAATATTAAATGGAAATTTCCAGAAATAAACAATTCATAAGTTTTAAATTGTGCTGAATAACATGATGAAGTCTCATGCCATCCAGCTCTGTCCTACCTGAGATGTGAATCATCCCTTTGTCCAGCAAATCCATATGTATATGCTATAGGCCTGTCAGTTACTTAGCCATCCCTGTTCAGATCAACTGTTGTGGTATCACAGGTTTTCTATTAAAGTAAATAATATTAATTGCCCCCAAGTACAAGAGTGGTGATCCTTGGCAATTTGGATGCTCCAAAATGAAGCCATAAGGTGCTTCCTTGAAGTGGCAAGGTATGTATGTATAGGGAAAATATGGTATATATCAAGTTCAGTACAATCCCAGTATTCAGGCACTGGGACATATCCACTGTGGATAAGGAGGGACTACTGTAATCTGGTCTGACCCAACCTCAAGTGTAGCATATTGCAGTAGAAGGTAAAATGTGCCAAATTTGTGGAGTAAGGTTTCAGCAAGTGGCAATCCTAGAATTGAAACCTTAGACAAGACATTTCATTTCCCAGAGTGTTAGTTTCCTTGGCAAAGTGATCTCTGAAATCCCTTCAAGCTTTAAAATTCACTGTCTATTCATCTTGCCTTAAAACAATTCTTCTATTATGCTACTGTATATACTGGGAGTGGGAAGGAAGTAGCATGAGGAAGAGTAGAGGGTTGGAAAGAATAAGATTAATTCCTGTTTGATAGAAATAATGACTTTATAGTCTATAATGATCATTTTCTCATATTATTGAATATTTTGAAAACATGTTTTTAATATCTGCCTATCATTCCAACATATAGATGAAAGACTTAGTTTTTTCTGGATTGTCACACTCAGTGTTCTAAATTTTAAATTGAATCTGCTCCTAGCCAGCTTACACAAATTATATGCCTTAAAATAAATCACGCAAAATAAATACCTGCAACTTTTATTTCACTAATGTACTTCTGTATAAAGGCTTTGGCTTCAAAAAGTATGGATTATAAAAGATACATTAACATAAATCACCCAAACTAATTCTTATATATGGAGTTTGTTTTAATGCAAAACTGTCATTATCAATGTGAATTTCTATCACCAAAGCAAATATTGGCTATGGAACTATGTAAATAGAAAACCACTTTTAAAGCAGATTCAATTTTAGAATATGCTATCCCACATGTTTCTTTAAATAGGAAAGGACCAAGTTTGATAATTTCTAGTCTATGGCCATAACACCCTGGATGTGCCCAATTTTGTCTGATAATCTCTGGATTAAGCTTTTGGATCTACGTGAAGCATTTCCTGTAAACAGGAGGTTATATCATAAGATAGTTTTAGCATTTCATCATTATCTAATCCAACATGGCTTTGAATTCCTATATTTCTACTATCTTCATAGTAGCTAGCAATGGAACATTTATTCAGTATGTTGAACATAGTGTAACTACCCCAATATTATCTCATTTAGGATTCACAACAATTCTATGAGGTAGGTATTACTAACCCATTTCACAGTTGGGCAAAACTGAGGTGCAAGTTAAATTACATCTTCTAGGTAACATAGCTAGCTGCTAAGTAGACAGAGCTACAATTTGAGTCCAAATCTAATTCCAATGACACTTTTCTTAACTGTTACCTTGTTTTGCCTCTAAAAGTCACTTAAAAGCAATTTTATTATAAAGTTTTATGTCTATTGGACACTGTCCAATAATGGAATCATTTTTTTAGCAACTTAGAAATATTTCTGTGTTCTTGCTTTTTCTCTTAACTTTAACCAAGAAAATCCACTTGGGTCCACTTTGATCACATTTCTAATTATATCTTCCAGGCTAGTAACCATAATTGAAACATATACACAAAAGGAAGATTGCATTTTTATAAAAAGTGTCTTCTTCAATTTTAGGGATGTAGGAACATATATGTTTAATTCTATTTATAAAAGTGCACAAATAAGCTACTGGCTTTAACATTAGCCTGAAAAGATCCTCCAAAGTCACATATTCAATTTCTTTTTTTTTTATTGTTTTTCAGCTACAGTTGTCCCCTCTATTTCCCCATTGCTCTCCCCTGCCCAGTACCCACCGACTCCTACGGCCAACCACCCCATTGTCTGTGCCCATGAGTCCTCTGTTCATATTCCTTGGCTGACTCTTCCCCTTCTTTCCCCTGTTATCCCCATCCCCTCTCCCCTCTGGTCACTGTTAGTTTGTTCTTTATTTCCAAGTCTCGGTCTATTTTGCTCATTTGTTTGTTTTGTTGATTAGATTCCACTTATACATAAGATCATATAGTGCTTGTCTTTCACTGCCTGGCTTATTTCACTTAGTATAATTCCCTCCAGTTCCATAAATGCTGTCATGAAGGATAGGAGTTTCTTCTTTCCTTCTGCTGCATAGTAAGTATAACAAAGTAGGAGGGATCACAATATCAATTTCTTAGTTACAAAAGATAGAGCTACATATCAGTTTCTAACCTAATATCACTTTCTTAGTTTCAAAAGATATACCTATGCTATGAATATTGAAAATGGAATTGTAACAAAGCAATAAACTGCTTATTGGTTCTATGTATAGTCTAATCTCTAATAAACATACCAGAGAACATATGAGTAGTAAAGGCATATAGGAGAAGTGGGTAACACTGAAGTGGATAAGACTGAGCTATTAGACTGAGCTATTAGACTGAGCTATTAGTAGTATTACAGTATTCCTCAGTCCAGCTATTAACTACAAATCTAAACGGAGGTAATCTAGTGTAGAATGTATGGTTTGGAGTAAAACAAATTTGGGTTTAAATCTTGACTATATTGTTTACAAATTTTGTGACTTTGAAAAAGATATTGCTTTTGCGAGGTAGTCTTCTCATTTGTAAATGGTAAATAAAATTGTGTAACTTTATGGGTGTCAACAAGATTTACTGAAACACAAGACTGCCCATGTTCAAATCTCAGTTCCCTCACTCAGAAGTTGTGTGACTTTTTGCCTCCATTTCTTCATTTGTAAAATGAGCATAATACTAGTCCCCACCTCAAGGAGTTGTGAGGATTAAATAATATATAAAGTGCACATAACAGTGCCTGGCACACAGAAAATGATAGGTTTGTTTATATTATAATTCTTATTTAAAGCACCTATCCAGTGCTTGCTTAGTATGTTTTAAAGAAATATTAATTTCCTTTATATTACAATTGAAATTATTTTCCTTTTTCTTTAGATATATAAAATATATATATGTACATATATATTAAGCTTTATTAAGGTATAACTGATATTCAATAAGCCACATTTATTTAAGGCTTATTGATAACTCTTGGTATGTGTATTTAACACAATTGATAACTTTTAACATATATATTTGAAGTGTACAATGGATGAGTTTTAACATGCATTCATCCATGAAACCATCATAGTGAACACCTGCAACATCCGTAAGGATTACCCTTGCCTCTTTATAATTCCTTCCCCCTTGTACATCTCTCCTCAGGCAACCACTGATCTATCTTTTGTCCCTATAGATTAGTTAGTATTTTCTAGAGTTTTATAAGTGGGGAACCCAAAAAGCCCCAGAATTTAGTTATAAAAAACATGTTTAAACTTCAGTCACCTTCAAAGTACTCTCCATTTGATGTAATACACCTATTGAGACTCTTTTTCACTGCTCAAAACAGTTTCTGAACTCATCAATTTTGATGCCTCTTAGTGTTTCTGCCATTTTTTGTTTCACCTCTTCTACATCAGCAAAATATTTCTCTTTGAGGACTTTTTTTTCATTTGGGAAACAAAACAAAGTCACTTGGAGTGAGATTAGGTAAATAGGGAGGGTGGAGTACTGGGGTCATGCAGGTTTTGGTCAAACACTGCTGAACACATACTGCTGTGTGGGCAGGTACACTCATAAATCACCCATCATGAAACGGGCAAATGCATCGAATCTTCAAAAAAAAATTTCACTGAAGCTGAATTCAGCCTCTCACAACAATGCCAGCTGTACACATACACAAATCAGTTCCTAGAGTACTCACCTAGCTGGGGGGGGGTCCTGTACTACATGGTGCCTGCCCTACAAAGGATAATTCCAGGTTTTTATGGGTTCCCCCTGGCATATATGTGGAATCGTATGGTATGTTCTCAACTTTTTGTCTCTTTGCTCAGAATATTATTTTGGGACTCATCCATCTTATTGCATGTAACAATAATTCATTCCCTTTTGTTGCTGATAGTATTTCATTGTATCACAATTTATCCATTCACCTGTTGATGGACATTTGAGTTGCTTCTGATTTGAGACTGTTAAAAATAAAACTGCTACGAACATTCATGTACACATCTTTGTAAGAACAAATGCTTTCTTTTCTTGGGAAAATATCTAGACTGCAATGGCTGGGTCATGTGTTGTATGTTTAACTTTTAAATGAAATCAACAGACTATTTTCCAAACTGATTGTATCATTTTACATTCCTGATGTAGACACCGGCCCCCAGTGTCTGTAATGTTATGGATGAGATAAGATACATTCACACGGACTACCAAGTCCTATGGAGGAAAAGGGATGGCATGGCTATTCTCTCAAGGGGAGAGCACTTCCACCCTTGCCTTGACAAGCTTTTATTGGGTTCAATTTGCACAGGAATACAGGTAAAGTTCATTAATCATTGTCAGGCAGTAAGGATCAAACAATAGATAGCATACAAAGAATTATGAGGGCTTATTCTGAGTCAGGATCTGTTAGCTAAAGGGCTACAAAACTTTGGGAAACAAACTCATTTCCTGCTTGGACCTTTATTGTTTAATTGAGAGCATTCTTAGCAAAGCAGGTTTCATAGGATTTTATGTATTCTTTCTTAGGCCTGATCACCTGGGGAACCCGCCCTTTCCAGCACAGGCTGCACTGCCCTCTGTCATTGTTTCAGGTTTAAGTCAGGCAGGGGAAGTAAGGCAGCCAAGAGATTAGAAGACTTCTCGTAGACAGAATGAGGATGCAGGCTATGTCAAAGCCAAGGGGTGAGGATCCATCACCCCCTTTTGCTGTAGTCCCCCAAGTCCTTCCCTGGGGGATCCCTGTGATCCTGCCTGTCTTAGGTCATTCCTCCCTTGAGGAATCTTACCCATCATTGGCTAATCAATCAAGCATGGGGGACCAGGCAGGGTGAAGTAAAAGGGGCAGAGGCAGCACCCCAAACAGGGAGATAAGCTTTGTCTCTTTAGTGGCTTATGGTCTGAAGGTTGCTCACTCAGCCTTAGCCATGGGGGGGTTACAGCTTCTGAAACCAGGCACGGTGGTTCCCAACATCTCCCCCTTTTTTGTTTTTGAATTCAGTCACAGTTGTTAAGCCTGTGAAACCTACTATTTGCTGTCCCCAAATGCAATCTTAAGAAAATAACATTTTATACATACACATACACATACACATATACATACATACATACATACACACACACACGTAATAAAGCACAAATAAGGATTGAGACAAGGGTGCACCCAAGGGCTGCTAGGACCCAAACTTGTAAATTCAGTCCATTGAAAAATGTAAATGTTGCAAATGCAAGGGAATGATGAGAGTAACAGGTTTGGTTACACTTCAGTTGGGAGAATTAGCACAGACTTCAGGAAGTTACTTTAAAGGTATGCAGCAAGAGCTTGCTGCCTGAACTCAGGATGAGAGAGTTTTAGCAAAAGGAAGTCACAAAGCAGCCTAGGTATAATACAGGCCTGATTTCCCACGGGAGAACTTCTTCATGGGTGTGGTCTTGTGTGCCGACTCTTCCCCCACTGGTTTTCCATGTGGGTTCTGGGCCACATTTCCATCTCTTGTGAAGCGGTTCCCTACAATTCCTACTATAAGTGTATCAGAGTTCCAATTCTTCTACATCTTCATTGCCACTTTTTATTTTAGATGTTCTAATAACTGGGTACACATTTAAGAAATTTTTTGTTGATGTTTGGGAGAAGAAGGGAGAGGGAGAATCATTGATTTGTTGTTCCACTTATTTATGCATTCATTGGTTGATTCTTTAATGTTCCCTAACTGAATATCAAACCCACAACAAACCCATTGGCCTATCAGGACAATGCTCTAACCACCTGAGATACCAGGCCAAGGCCATATATACATTTTATTTTGTATACAGATAACCAGTTGTTCCATCATGGTCTTTGTGTATCCCTAAAGACTAGTGAGATTAATAAAGTTGAGCGTCCTTTTTTGTGCTTATTTGCTACCAAGGTATCTTCTTGGTGAAGCAACTCTTTAAGCCTTTTGTCTATTTTCTAATTAAGACTTGATTTCTCATCGTTCAGACTTGAGAGTTTATTTTCTTGATATAAATGCTTCAACATATGCTTCACAAATATTTCTCCCTGTCCATGGTTTGTTCTTTCTTTTAGCGATGTCTTTGAAGATTAGAAGTTTGTAAAATTTGATCATCCAATTTATCAACTTTACATTTATAAATTGTGCTGTCACATCTAAAAAATCTTTGTCTAACTCAGAGTCACAAAAATTTTCTTGTTTTCTTCTGTAAGTTGTAATTTTAGGTTTTACATTTAGGTCTGTGATCAATTTTGAATTAATTTTTGTATATAGATATCCAGTTCTTCCAAGCACCATGTATTGGAAAATATCTATTCTTTCTTCACTGAATTACCTTTGCATTTTGTCAAAAATTGATTGCCTTTATGAATGTGGGTCCATTTCTGGACTCTTATTCTGTTGCATTTATCAATTTGTCTTATACTAATACACTCTATCTATTTTGATTACTGTAGGTTTATATGTCTTAAAATTAGGTAGAGTCAGCTATCCACATTTGATCTTTTTGTCTCAGCTAGTTGTTTCAGGTGTTCTGTATTTTTGCATTTCTTTATGACTTTTAGAATCAGCTTGATTTTTTCAACCTATAGATTAATTTGGGGAGAACTTACATCTTAACAATATGAATCCATTAGTCAGACATGTCTCTCCAATTTGTCATCTTTAATTACTCTCAGGAATATTTTCAGTTTTCAGTCTAAAGATCTTCCATGCCTTTTGCCAGATTTATTATTTCATATTTTATGCTATTGCAATGCTATATATTTTTTGTATTTCCATTTGCCTGTTACCAGAATGTAGAAATATAAATGATTATTGTATATTTATCATGTATCCTGCAATCTTGCTAAACTTGTTAGTTTTTTGTTGTTGTTTTTTAATTATTTTATTGTTCAATTACACTTGCCTGCATTAACCACCCACTAAACCCACACCCCCACCCCCACCCCAGCCAAACCTACCTCCCTCCCTTGCTTCCACAACCGCCCTTGGTTTTGTCCATGTGTCCTTTGTAGTTGTTCCTGAAAACACTTCCCCCATTATTCTCTCCCACCTCCCCTCTGGTTACTGTCAGATAGTTGTAATTTCAATGTCTAGTTCTTTTTGCTTGCTTTTTTGCTTTTATTGATTAGGTTCCAGTTAAAGGTGAGATCATATGGTATTTATCCCTCAACAACTTGGCTTATTTCACTTAGCATAATGCTCTCCAGTTCCATTCATAATGTTGCAAAGGGTCGGAGCTCCTCTTTTCCCCTGCTGCATAGTATTCCATTGTGTAAATGTACCATAGTTTTTTGATTCATTCATTTACTGATGAGCACTTAGAATGTTTCTACAACTGGGCTATTGTACATTGTGCTGTTGTGAACATTGGGTGTAGGTGTACAGGTTATTTCAGATTGGTGTTTCAGGGTTCTTAGGATAATCTCAGCAGTGAAAATGCTGGGTCAAAATGCAGTTCCATTTTTAGTTTTATGATAAAATTTCATACTGCTTTCCAGCGTGGCTACATGAGTCATCATTCCCACCAACAATGCACTAGGGTTCTCTTTTTCCACATCCTCTCCAACATTTGTTTGTTGATTTGTTTATGATGGCTATTCTGACAGTTGTAAAGTGGTATCTATTGTGGTTTTAACTTGCATCTCTCTGATGGCTAGTGATGCTGAGCATCTTTTCATTGTCTCTGGGCTCTCTGTATGTTCTCCTTGGAAAAGTGTCCCTTCAAGTCTTTTGCCCATATTTTCATTGGCTTGTTTGTCTTCCTGGAGTGGACTTGCATGAATTCTTTATATGTTTTGGCAATCAAACCCTTGTTTGAGGTATTATTGGCAAATATGTTTTCCCATCTAGTTGGTTCTCTTCTCATTTTAATGCTGTTTTCTTTAGCTATACATAAGCTTTTTATTTTGATGAAATCCCATTTGTTTATTTTTCCTTTATGTCCCTTGCTTTAGAGGAAATATCAGTGAAAATATTGCTGTGTGGAACATCTGAGATTTTCCTGCCGATGTTTTCCTCTAGGACATTTATGGTGTCATGACTTATATGTAAGTCTTTTAACAACCTTGAATTTATTTTTGTGTATGGTGTAAGTTGGTGATCAAGTTTCATTTTTTTTTTTTTGCATGTAGTTGTCCAGATCTCTTAACACCATTTGTTGAAGAGACTATTTTTATACCATTTTATGCTTCTTCCCCCTTTGTCAAATATTAATTGACAAAGAGACTTGGGTTGATTTCTGGGCTCTCTGTTCTGTTCCATTGGTCTATGTGCCTGTTTTTATGCCAGACCAGGTTGTTTTGATTACAGTGAACTTGTAATACAGTTTGATATCAGTTATTGTGATTCCTTCTACTTTGTTCTTCTTTCTCAAAATTGCTGCAGCTATTCAGAGTTGTTTATGGTTCCATATAAATTTCTGAAATGTTTTTTCTATACCTGTGAAATTTGTCATTGACACTTTAATAGGGATGGTGTTGAATCTATAAATTGCTTTGGGTAATATGGACATTTTGATGATGTTAATTCTTCAAATCCATGAGCATGGTATATGCTTCCATTTATTTGTGTCTTCCTTAATTTCTTTCTTCAGTGTTGTGTGACTCTGTGAGTACAGGTCTTTTACACCCTTGTTTGGTTTATTCCTAGGTACTTTGTTTTCCTTGTTGCTATATCAAATGGGATTTTTTTCCTGATTTCTGTGTCTTATATGTCCTTGTTGATGTACAAAATGCCTTTGACTTCTGAATATTGACTTTGTGTCCTGCTGTTTTGCCACATTCATTAATTAGGTTGAGTAGTTTTTTGGAGGAGTCTATAGGATTTTCTATGTATACTATCATGTCATCTGCAAATAAGGACAGTTTTGCTTCCTCCTTTCCAATTTGGGTGCCATTTATTTCTTGGTCTTGTCTGATTGCTGTGGCTAGGACTTCCAATACTATGTTGAATAGGAATGGTAAAAGCGGGCATCCTTGTCTTGCTATTGATCTTAGTGGGAAAGCTCTAAGTTTTTGCCCATTGTGTATGATGTTGGCTGTAGGTCTCTCATTCATGGCCTTTATTATGTTGAGGAATGCTCCCTCTATTCCCACTTAGCTCAGTGTTTTTATCATAAATGGGTGCTGTGCCTTATCAAATGCTTTTTCCACATTTAAGAATATGATCATGTGATTTTGGTCTTTCATTTTATCTATATGATGTACTACATTTATTGATTTGCCAATATGGTACCATCCTGCATCCCTGAGGTGAATCCCACTTGATCATGGTATATGATCTTTTTAACATATTGCTGGATACAGTTTGCCAATATTTCATTGAGGATTTTCACATCTATGTTCATCAGCAATATTGGCCTAAAGTTTACTTTCTTTGTTATGTATTTACCTAGTATCAGGATTAGGATGATGCTGGCTTCATAAAAAGAGTTTGAGAATCTTCTACTTTCTTGGATTTTTGGAATAGTCTGAGAAGGATAGGGGTTATCTCTTCCTTAAATGCTTTGCAGAATTCTCCTATGAAATGATCTAGTCCAGGGCTTTTTGTGTTGGGAGTCTTCTGCTTCAATTTCATCAGCTATTATTGTTCTGCTCAGGCTTTCTACTTCTTCATTCAGTTTTGGAAGATTATGTTTTTCTAGAAATTTGTCCATTTTACTTAGGTTTTCAAATTTCTTGGCATATAGTTCTTCATAGTAATTTCTTACAATCCTATTTCTGTTACCACTTGAAATCTCTTCTCTTTCATTTCTGATTGTGTTTATTTGGGTCCTTTCTTTTTTTCCTTGATGAGCCTGCTTAAAGGCTTGTCAATTTTTTATCTTTTCAAAGAATGAGGTCCTGGATTTATTGATCCTTAGAAGTGCGCTTGTAGTCTCTATGTCATTTAATTCTACTCTGATCTTGGTTATTTCCTTCCTTCTACTTGCTCTGGGCTGTCTTTGTTGTTGTTCTTCAAGTCTTGTAGGTGTAGGGTTATGTTGTTTGTTTGAAGTGTTTGTATATTTTTTAGGTAGGCCTGTATTGGTATGAACTTGCCTCTCCAGACTGCCTTTGCTCTGTCCCATAAGATTTTGGTTGTTGTGAGTTCATTGTCATTTGTTTCCAGAAACTTTTTGGTTTCTTCCTTGATATCATTCTTGACCCATTCATTATTTGATACCATGCTATTCAATTTCTATGAGTTTGAGTGTTTGGGGTTTTTTTCCTTCAGGTTGGTTTCCAGGTTCAGTCCCTTGTGGTTGGAGAAAATGCTTGATATGATTTTAATTTTCTTGAATTTGTTGAAGCTTGTTTTTGTCCTATCATTTAGTCTATCTTTAAAAATGTTCCATGCGCATTTGAAAAGAATGTGTGTTTTGCTTCTTTGGGATGACAGGTTCTATATATATATCACTTAAGTCCATTTGATCTAGGTCATTGTTCAATGTCATAATATCTTTGTTGATATTTTGTTGGAAGATCTATCCATTTTGGACAGTGGTGTGTTAAAATCACCTACTACAATTGTGTTGCTGTCAATATCTTTCTTGAAGTCCTCCAAGATTTTCCTTATGTATTTGGGTGCTCCTATGTTGTGTGCATATATATGTAGAATGTTTATGTCTTCTTGGTGGATTCTTCCCTTGAGTATTATGAAGTGACCTTCTGCGTCTCCTTTTATGGCTCTTTTTTTGAAGTCTATTTTGAATGATATCAGTATTGCAACCCCGGGTTTTGTTTTGTTTTGTTTTGTTTTTCCTGTCCATTTGCTTGGAATATTTGTTTCCAGCCCTTCACTCTCAATCTATGTGGGTCTTTTGTTCTGAGGTGTGTCTCTTGTAGGCAGCATATGTGTAGGTCATGATTTCTTCTCCATTCAGCTACTCTATGTCTTTGATTGGAGCATTTAATCCATTTACTTTTAAGGCTATTTTTCATGGGTACTTATTCATTGCCATGTTTTCATACCTGTGTTCCTGTCACTCTCACTGTTTTTCTTCCTGTTCTTTAAGCAGATGCTGTAGCATCTCTTGCAGAGCTGGTTTGGAGGAGATGTACCTTTTGAGTGTTATTTTTTCTGGGAAGCTCCTTATTTGGCCTTTCATTTTAGTTGAGGGACTTGCTGGAAAGAGTAGTCTCAGTTGCAGATCTTTGTTTTTCCTTACTTGGAATATACCTTGCCAATTTCTTCTGGCTTGGAGTATTTCTTTTGAGAAGTCAGCTGCTAGTCTTAACAGGGCTCCCTTTTATGTTACTTCCTGTTCCTCCCTTGCTGACTTTAAGATTCTCTGTTTGTCTTGGAATTTTGCAAGTTTAATTATTATGTGTCTTGAAGTGGGCCTCTTTGGGTTCCTCTTGATTGGGACTGTGTGTTTCCTGGATTTGTGTGAGTTTTTCTCTTATCAAATTAGCAAAGTATTCCATCTTTACTTTTTCAAACAGGTTTTCTATCCCTTGCTCTTCTTCTTCTCCTTCTGGTATCCCTATTATATGGATATTATTACGTTTCATGTTGTCCTGCATTTCTCTTATCACCTCTTTATTCTTTCTTAGTTTGTATTCTTTTTTTTTTTTTCATGTTTCTCGGTATTTTTTTCTGCCTTTTCCTCCAGCTCATTGATTCAATCCTCTCTGTCATCTAGCCTGGTTTTGATTCCTTCTACTGTGTTCTTCAGTTCATAAATTGTATTCTTCCCTTCCTTTTGACCCTTGTTGATAGTTTCTATTTCCTTTTTCATGTTCATATAGTTTGCAGTGAGTTCATTGTCATTTCCCTGTAGTTTTTGGTAATTCTCTGTGAGTTCATTGAGCTTGCTTATAACCATGGCTTTGAAGTCAGTATCTGATATTTGACTTGCCTGTATTTCATTTCACATTCTTTCTGAGGCTTCCTGCTTTCTTTTCATTTGGGGATTATTTCTTTGTCTTCCCATTGTGAGACTCTTCTTGTTAGCCTCAGCTTCTTAAATTGATCTGTTCTGACTCCCTGGGTTTATGATGTGAACTTCTGTGGTAGAAGACCTGTGAGATTCAGTAGTGCAGTCTCCTTGATCTTCTGAGCTTGCTGGTCTTGGGATGTTGTTTATGTTCGCTCTCTCTGTGTATTGGGTTTTTTATTGTTTTTGGTCCTTCCTTGGTGGATCCTTCCCTCCAGCTAGTTGACTGAGAGTCACCCCATCCACCACATCTTGTGTTGTTTTGTGCAGGTGTGGACAGGTTTGTGTTGATGCTGTTTCTTCTGTCTGTCTGAAGTTTTGAGGCTTCTCTCTTGCTGTTGTTCAGTTGTTTGTTCTGAGTAATTTCTCCACCATTTAGTTGTATTTGCACATCATTCATGGGTGGAGGTTAATGCAGCTTCCACTCACTTTTTCACCTTCTTCCTTATTATCTGATGGTGGTTCCTTTGTTGGCGGTTTCCTCTTCCAGCAGTTATACTGGTGTTCAAAGCTCACACCTTGCTCTTTTTTGTAATCAGTTGGAGGAGGAACAAAAATGGATTAGGACAGCAGCAGTATATTCTATGGGATTTAAAATACCAACTCATAGAGAAGAGATAGGAAATCCTTTGGATATGTATAGTGTTAATGTGGTATTTTACCCACCTAGCCACTTTTTAGAAAATGTCAAAAAGAGATAAAACTCTTGTTGGGGGGAAGGATTGTGAGTTGTATCTAGAAAGCAGTGAGCTTGTGGGAAGTCAGATTATGAGATACAATGAGAGTAAAGAATAGAAAATAGGTGTAGTGTGTGAGAGAATAGAGTTAACCACAACAGTTATAAAGTTCCAGAAATAGTGAAGTGAGCTATGGTCCAGGAGTGGTGCTGTGTAGTATCTACAATAGTATAGAACAGCAATTATTTACAATAGTAATGAAGCAACAATCACACAACAGAATCTATGTTATCTGAATAACAAGAATAGGAATTACACGACCTATAGTAGTGTGCTATTGGAACACAAGTGAAGTGAAAGATGGAAAATTAAAAATACACTATGAAAGAGAAAACAAGTCAAACAATGCAATTTAACAAAGTGAAGAAGAGTAAACAGAAAGAAGAGAAATAAAACTACTAATAAAAAGATGTAAAAATAATGAAAAAATAATAATAATACAAATATACAATAACTTGCAAGTTCTCTGGAATAGCAAAGTGAAATTTGTCTCACCAACTCAGTTGTTGGGATGAACTCTCTTTGGGTCTAACTCTGGTCCTTTCACTGCTCTGGATTTTATTGTCTCACTTGTGGGAATTAAAAATAAAACATAAATGAAGAAGGAGGAAGAAAGCTTCCTGCTGGCTTTAAACCAGTCATGCCAGCTCTGGTGGTCTTCCTGGCTGCAGCAGGCTGAGGGGGGATTTGTTTCACTTTTCTCTCTTCCTGTGGTTTTACGGGGGTGGGGGCCAGGTCTGAACAGCACTCTTCACAGTTGCCCAGCCTCCAGTCAGTTCCTCAGTTCACTGTCTGGCCCCCAGTTCCCTTCTGAGCCTGGCCTACACCTTCAGTCCACCAGTTGTGCTGTCTTTCAGTTGCACCTATTAGGGGCAACTTACATACCACCTTCTCACTGTTTGCTGCCCTAGATGCTGGGGACTCTCAGAGTCTCTTCAAGATAGTTTGGCTCCCCCACTGTGTTAAGTCTTTCTGGGAAGTGCTGACTCCCTGAGCCCTGCTGCTCTTCTCTGCTGCAGCCAGCGTGGTGGGGTCTGGTGCATGGTGCCTCTGGGCAGCCCCCGGGTCAGGTGTACTGTCCCAGAGTCTGCAGGCATGAGCATGTGGCCTCATGTGTTGCTGCTGTGCAGCTGCAGGGCAGCGGTGTCCACAAGTCAGCCTCTGCTGCTGTGGTGGCAGCAACAGTGAAGGGGTGGCGGCTGGGTCAGTGGTGCACCACTGGGGTCACAGGCAAGTTGGGTGCCCTCCACCATTGCATCTGGGGATAGGGAAGGGGTGCAGCTGTGGTCCTGGCAGCAGAGGTGGGCCCATGGAAGAGGCTGAGGAGGCTTCATTGGCACAGCCACAGGCGGTAGGGTGGCTGCTGTGGGACAATTCTCTAAACAGCTGCTGAGTGCCTCTTTTTTTTTTCTTTTTGATATATTCTTCCTTTTCAAGCCTGCCACTCCAAACAAGCACCTGGCCTCTCACACAATCCAACTCTCCAGCCAGACTGGAGACCATCCGGGTCAGGGTCCATCACAGACCAACTCTTCCTAGCCTGTGTCCACAGTCTCTGAGTGGACACTGCCCCTGTGTGTTTGCTACTTTGTCCTTATTCCCCCCAGCAATTTCAAGCATCCAGGTCCATCCTCATGCTGCTCAAATCTCCCTGTTTGGCAGGGGAGGGAGCCATTGACTGGCTCTCTTCCAAGAATCCTGCAGCAGACCCAGCAGGCACTGGGCCTTGGTCAGCAGCCACCCTGGTGCCTGCGCTGGTCCCAGGAACCTTATTGTCCCAAAGCAATCTCCTTACCATTTGATTTTTTCAATGTCCTCTGCAGTTTTGGCCTTCAGCCTTCATATATGCTGGGATACTGTTGGTTGTTCACTCTGTTACTCAGATTGGCTAGGTGTTCCACCCATGCACAGGAGGAAGTGAACTCTGCTCCAACCTATGTCTCCTCCATCTTCAAAATTTCTGTTGTTGTTGTTGTTAAAGTATATCTTATTGATTATGCTATTACAGTTGTCCCATATTTTTCTCCTCTTTATTCCCTTCTGCCTTGCACCCTTCCATCCCCCAGCATTCCTCTCTTAGTTAATGTCCATGGGTCATGAATATAAATTCTTTAGCTTCTCCATTTCCTATACTATTCTTAACCTCCCCCTGTCTATTTTGTACCTACCATTTATGTTTCTTATTCCCTATATCTTCTCCCCCATAATCCCCGTACCACTTCCTGCTGATGACCCTCCATGTGATCTCCATTTCTGTGTTCCTGTTCTTCCAGTTGTTTCTTTAGTTTGCTTTTGTTTTTGTTTTTAGGTTGAGTTGTGATAGTTGTTTGTTGTTATTTTACTGTTCATAGTTTTAATCTTTTTCTTACATAAATCTCTTTAACATTTCATATAATAAGGGCTTGGTGATGATGAACTCCTTTAACTTGATCTTATCTGGGAAGCACTTTATCTGCCCTTCCATTCTAAATGATAGCTTTGCTGGATAGAGCAATCTTGGATGTGGGTTGTTGACTTTCATGACTTGGAATACTTCTTTCCAGCCCTTTCTTGCCTGCAAGGTTTCTTTAGATAAATCAGCTGATATTCATATGGGAACTCCTTTACAGGAAACTGTCTCCTTTCCTCTTGCTGCTTTTAAGATTCTCTCCTTATCTTTAATCTTGGATAATGTAATTATTTTGTGCTTTGGTGTGTGCTTCCTTGAGTCCAACTTTTTTGGGACTCCCTGAGGTTCCTGGACTTCCTGACAGTCTGTTTCCTTTGCCAAAATGGGGAGGTTCTCCATTATTTTTTCAAATAAATTTTCCATGTCTTTCTCTACATCTCCTCCTTCTCCTATGATTCAGATATTGAAATGTTTAAAACCTATCTTCATTTTTTGAATTCTTATTTCTTCCTTCTGTTCTGGTTAAATGTTTATTTTTTCCTACTGCTCAAAATCATTCACTTCAGTCCCAGTTCCCATCCCTTCACTGTTGGTTCCCTTCATTTTACATTTCTAGTATTAATGTAAAGAAATATTTTTCTTTATTTCACTTTGCATAGCCTTCACTCTTTCCTCTATTTTGCAACCATACTTAACTATTTCTGTGACATTCTTGATTACCAGGGTTTTGAACTCTGCATCTGACAGGTTGGCTATCTCTTCTCTTTCTAGGGTCTTGATCTGTTCTTTCATTTGGCTTATATTTCTTTGTCTTGATGCACCTGTTACATTGTAAGGAGCAGAGACTTAGCTATTCTCCAGGGTGGGGCAACTCCCTTTCCTCCTGTATTTATGTTAGGGAAGGGTCAGAGAGGGAATAATGCTGCTTGCTTGGCTCTCAGAGGGCTTTCAGTCACTCCCCCCACTACTCACAAGCAAATTGGGCCCTTCTGGTGCTGATTCCTGGGTGGGTTGTTTTTTGTGCATTCAAGGACCCTGTGGGTGACTCCAACAATTTCTCCTGTGAGGCTGGCAGTTTCTCCCACTGCTGCAACCCCCACAGACTTTTCTAGCCAGAGGTTTTCTGGCTTTCTTTTCCCACTCTGGAACCCTGGGCTGTGAAGTCTGTTTCACTCCCCAATTGATCCTCCTAGTTTATTCTCATGCCATTGTGGGACAGCCAGCCACTACTTCGGCCTCTCAGAACTCTAGCCACTGACATACCATGCATCCTCTCTGTTCAGGCTGCCCATCTCTGGCCCTCCTACCAGTCTGGATGAATGTTTCCCCTTTAACTCCTTCATTGTCAGATTTCCATATGGTTCGATTTTCTGGCAGTTTTTCTTTTTAAATTTGTTGTTGTCCTTCTTTTGGTTGTGCAAGGAGGCGAAGTACATCAATCTACACCTCCATTGTGGGTAGAAGTTAAACTTGTTAGCTTTTTGTAGAGACCACCAAGTGGAATAGATGGATAATTATGTCAGTTTTATTCCTTCTTTACAATCTGAATGTATTTTATTTCTTTTCTTGCATGATTACACTGGTAAGAACCTACAATGTTGAATAAAAGTTGTAAGAGCAGACATCCTTGTGTTCTACCTGATCTAAAGGGAAAGCAGCCCTGGCTGGTGTGGCTCAGAGGTTGAGGGCCTGCATGCAAATCAAAGGGTTGCCAGTTTGATTCCCAGTCTAGGACACATGCCTGGGTTGAGGACAAGACCCCCATTGGGGGTGTGAGAGAGGCAACCACACATTGATGTTTCTCTCCCTCTTTTTTTCTCTCCCTTCTTCCTAGGTATGAGGTTATGTGCAGCTTTTTTTGTAGATGCCCATTACCCGGTTGGTGTAACCTTCCATTCCTAGTTTGGTGAGAGTTTTTAAAATCAGGAATGAATATTGGATTTTGTCAAATGTTTTTTTCTGCATCTATTGGGATAACCAGTTTTCTTTCTAAGTTTAATTTGGTGAATTACATTGATTTATTTTTGGAAACTCCACCCAATGATATTATCTTTCTTATATATTATTGTATTGATTTGATAAAAAAATAATTTATTTTAATTGTTGTTCTTGTACAGTTTTCTGTCTTTTACTCCCATCCCAGCCCACCACCTCAGCCCTCCTCACCTCCCTCCCATTTCCACTCCCCCTAGTTTTTGTCCATGTGTCCTTTATACTTGTTCTTGTAAACCCTTCCCCTTTTCCCCTGAAATTACCTCCCCTCTCCCCTCTGGTGACTGTCAGTCTGTTCTCAATTTCAATGTCTTTGGTTATATTTTGCTTGTTTGTTTGTTTTGTTGATTAGGTTCCTGTTAAAGGTGAGATCATATTTGTCTTTTACCACCTGGCTTACTTCGCTTAGCATGATGCTCTCCAGTTCCATCCATGCTGTCACAAAGGGTAGGAGCTCCTTCTTTCTTTCTGCTGCATAGAATTCCATTGTGTAAATGTACCATAGTTTTTTGATCCATTCATTTATTGATGGACACCTAGGTTGCTTCCAACACTTGGCTATTGTAAATTGTGCTGCTATGAACATTGGGGTGCATACGTTCTTTTGGACTGGTGTTTCAGGGTTCTTAGGATATAATCCTAGCAGTGGAATTGCTAGGTCAAAAGGTAGATCCATTTTTAGTTTTCTGAGAAAATTCCATATTATTTTCCATAGTTGTACCAGTCTGCAATCCCACCAACAGTGCACTAGGGTTCCCTTTTCTCCACAACTTCTCCAACACTTGTTGTTTGTTGCTTTGTTTATGATGGCCATTCTGACAGATGTGAAGTGGTATCTCATTGTGGTTTTAATTTGCATCTCTCTGATCGCTAGTGATACTGAGCATCTTTTCATGTGTCTCTGGATCCTCTGTATGTCTTCCCTGGAGAAGTGTTTGTTCAAGTCCGTTGCCCATTTTTAATTGGGTTTCTTGTCTTCTTAGAGTGGAGTCGTGTAAGTTCTTCATATATTTTGGAGATTAAACCATTGTCTGAGGTAACATTGGAAAATATGTTTTCCCATACAGTTGGTTCTCTTTTTACTGTTTTCTTTACCCATGCAGAAGCTTTTTATTTTGACAAGCTCCCATTTGTTTATTCTTTCCTTTATTTTCATTGCTTTAGGGGACATATCAGTAAAAATGTTGCTGGATGAAATATCTGAGATTTTCCTGCCTATGTTCTTCTCTAGGACTTTAATGGTGTCATGGCTTATATTTAAATCTTTTATCCACCTTGAATTTATTTTTGTGTATGGTGTAAGTTGGTGCTTGAGTATTTGATAAAATTTTGTTTAGAATTTTTACAGCTATGTTCATGGGGAAAATTTGCCTGAGTTTCCTTTTTGTAATATCTTTGTGTAGTTTGGGTATCAGGGTAATGGTAGCCTCAAAGAACATTTTCATTTTTTTCTGAAAGAGTGTATGTATAATTGGTATTATTTCCCCCCCTATGTGTTTGGAAGGATTTACCAGTGAAGCACTATGAGTCAGAAGTTTTCTTTGTGCAAATGTTTTGAAAACCTAATTTAGTTTTTTAAAAAGATACAGGTTATTTATTTCTTCTTGAATGAGCTTTGATAGTTTATATCTTTTTAGGAATTGGCCATGTATCTAAGTTGTTGAATTTTTTGCCTAAAGTTATTCATAATATTCTTTTATTGTCCTTTAAATATCTGTAGAATTTGTAACTATGTCACATCTCTCATTCCTGATACTGGTCTTCTCTATGTGTGCCTCCTCACTTTTCTTCCCCTGGACCAGTCTGTCTAAAGGTTTATCTATGCTATTAATATCAAAGAACCAGGTTTTGTTTAAATAGATATTCTTAATTGATTTTTGTTTCCCATTTCATTTATTTCCATTTTTATCTTTCTAACTTAGTTTCTTTTGCTCTTGGAGTTTAACTTGCACTTCTACTTTGTTAAGGTGGAAGTGGAAGCCATTGATTTGAGACTTTTTTGTATTTTCTAACATAGGCATTTCATTTATACAAAATTTAATATGTTGTATATTTATTTTCATTCAGTTCAAAATACTTTATAATTTCACTTTTGATTCCTTCTTTAATCAATAGGTTATATAGAAGTATGTTGTTTTGTTTTCAAATATTTGGGGATATTCCAGTTAGCTTTCTATTATTGATTTCTGATTTAATTCCACTGTGGTCAGAGGAAATACTTGGCATGACTTTGATTCTTTAATATGTATTGAACCCTGGATAGTATGGCTAAGTTGGTTGGGTGTCAACCTGAAAACCAAAAGGTCACCAGTTCATATCCCAGTCAGGGCACATATGGAAGGCAACCGGTTGTTTCTCTTTCACATTGATGTTTCTCTCTCACTCTTTCTCCCTCTGTTCCCCTCTTTCTAAAAATAAAATATTAAGATAAAGGACATAAAATGTATTGAGACAAGCTTTATGGCCTAAAACAGAGGTCAGTAGCAAACTTCTTCTGTAAAGAGTAAGATAGTAAAATGTTTTAAGCTTCATAGGTCACAGTGTCTGTCACATATTTTCTTTCCTTTCTTTCTTTACAAACATTTCAAATTGTAAAAACCATGCTTAGTTTATGAGCCATACAAAACCAGGTTAGATTTGGCCCCAAGGCTAGAATATAGTGTCTCTGGTAAATGTTTCAAGTATACTTTAAAGAGGCTGTATGCTCTACTTTTGTTACTGTTATACAATACTCATTTAGGTAATATCGGTGGGTAGCATTGAGTTTACTGTATCCTCGCTAAGTTTCAATTTATTCTAGCAAGTATGGAAAGAGAGTATCTGAAATCTCTGACTATAACTGTGGATTTTTCTGTTTCCTCCTTGCAGTCCCATGCATTTTTGCTTCACATATTTTGAAGCCGTTACTTGGGGCATAAATACATAGGATTATTACACACTTCTCATTAAATGGCTCCTTAATTATCATGAAATAGCCTTCTTTACCCCTGGTAATATTCTTTGCTCTGGAATTTACTTTATTTCATGTTAATATAGACATACCAGTTTTCTTTTTACTAGTGTCAGCATCTGGATTATATTATTTCAATCTTCTCATTCTTAAAGATTTTGTGTCTTTGTATGTAAGTGTGTTTGGTCTTACTTTCTATTCAATCTCACCACCTCTGCCTTTAAATTGGGATCTTTAAAAACATTTACATTTTTATTTTTCTATTTTTATCATTTTGTTATTCTATTATAGTTGTACCAATTTCCCCCCCTTTGTCCTCCCCCACCTATCCTAACCCCAGCTCTCACAGTCAATTCCTATACTGTTGTTCATGTCCATGGGTCATTAATGTATTCTTTGATTAGCCCTTTGCCTTTCTTTCCACTATCACCCCCCTCTCCCCTTCCCTCTGGTTGCTGTCAATCTGTTTCATATTTCCATGCCTGTGGTATATTTTATTCATTGGTTTATTTTGTTAATTAGATTCCTGTTCTAAGTGAGGTCACATAATATTTGTCTTTAACTGCCTGGTTTATTTTACTTAGCATAATATTTTCCAATTCCATTCATGTTGTCACAAAAGGTAGGAGTTTCCTTTTTCTTTTTACTGTGCAGTACTCCATTGTGTAAAACTACCAGTTTTCCAGATCCACTCATTTACTGATAGGCACTTAGGCTGTTTCCAGCTCTTGGCTATAGTAAATTGTACTGCTATGAACTTTGGAGTGCATAGGTTACTTTGGATTGGTGTTTCAGGGTTCTTAGAATATAATTCCAGCAGTGAAACTTCCAGGTCAAAAGGCAGTTCCACTTTTAGTTTTCTGAAGAAATTCCATACTGTTTTCCACAGTGGCTGCACCAGTCTCCATTCCCACCAGCAGTGCACTAGGGTTCCCTTTTCTCCACATGCTCACCAAAATTTGTTTGTTGATTTATTAATGATGACAATTCTGACAGGTGTGAGGTGATATCTCATTGTGGTTTTAATTTGCATCTCTCTGATGGCTAGTGATGTTGAGCATCTTTTTATGTTTATGGGTCATCTGTATGTCCTCCTTGGAGAAGTGTGTATTCAGGGCCTGTACCCAGTTTTTAATTGGAATTTTTGTGTTCCTGATGTTGAGTTGCATGAGTTCTTTATATATTTTAGAGATAAAATCCTTGCCTGATGTATCATTGGTAAACATGATCACCCATATGATCACTTCCCTTTTCATTTGAAGATGGTTTCTTTAGCTGTGCAGAAGCTATTTAGTTTGATGTAGTCCCATTTGTTTATTTTTTCCTTTATTTCCCTTGCCAAAGGAGATATATCAGCCAAAATATTGCTATCTTGGATATCTGAAACTTTCCTGTGTTCTACTCTAGAACTTTTATGGTGTCATGACTTATATTAAAGTCTTTTATCAATTTGATTTCATTCTTGTGTGTATTGTAAGTTGGTGGTCTAGTTTCATTATTTTTTTCCATATACCATTCCAGGTCTCCCAACACCATTTTTGAAGAGGCTATTTTTACCCCATTGTATGCTCATGCCCAGTTTGTCAAATATTAATTGACCAAAGAGCCTTTGTTCTATTTCTGGGCTCTCTATTCTGTTCCATCGGTCTACATGTCTGTTCTTATGCCATTACGAGACTGTTTTGATTACAGTGGCCTTGTAGTATAGTGTGATATTAGGTGTTAGGCTTCCTACTATTTTGTTCTTCTTACTCAAGATTGCTGAGGCTATTCTGGGTCTTTTCTGGATTCATATAAATTTTTGAAATATGTGTTCTATATCTGTGAAATATGTCATTGGTATTTTAATAGAGATTAAACTGAATCTGTAGATTGCTTTGGGTTCTATGGACATTTTAATGATGTTATTGCTTCCAATTCATGAACATGGCATATGCTTCCATTTTTTTGTATCTTCCTCCATTTCATTCTTCAGTGTTCTATATTTGCCAAGTAGAGGTCTTTTATGTCATTGGTTAAACTTATGCCTAGGTACTTTATTTTTCTTGTTGCTACAATGAATGGGATTTTTTTCTAGTTTCTCTTTCTGATAGTTCAATGTTGGTGTACAAAACTGCCATCATTTATGAATATTGACTTTGTATCCTGCTATTTTGCCAAATTCACTCATTATATCAGGTAGTTTTTTTTTTGAAGAATGTAGGATTTTCTATGTACACTATCATGTCATCTGAGAATAGAGTTTTACTTCTTTCCAGTTTTGATGCCTTTTATTTCTTTTTTTGCTGATTACTATGACTAGAACTTCTACTACTATATTGCATAGCAGTAGTGAATGTGGACTCTTGGCCAAGATGGAGGCATAGGTAGACACATTTTGCCTCCTTGCACAACCAAAAGAAGGACAACAACAAATTTAAGAACAAAAAATGACCAGAACTTCCATAAAATCAAACTGTATGGAAGGCTGACAACCAAGGAGTTAAAGAAGAAATTTTCATTCATGCTGGTAGGAAAGGCAGAGATGGGCAACAAGGTCAGAGAGGACTCACAGTAATGTTGTGTCTAGAGGACTGGTAGGGTGAGGCAGTGGCTAGTGGACTGGGGTAGGCAAGGTGGCAGCTGGCGGATTGGGTGTTCCCACTTTTGCATGCAGATAAACCAGGAGGAACAACTGGGAAGCAGGTCAGACCATACAACCCACAGTTCCAGTGTGAGGAAATAAAGCCTCAAAATTCTGGCTGGAAAAAACCTGTGGGGGTTGTGGCAGTGGGATAAACTCACAGCCTCGCAGGAGTGTTCATTGGAGATACTCATAGAGTCCTAGAATGTAGAAAAACCCACCCATCCAGGAGTCATAACAGAAGGGCCTAATTTGTTTGTGGGTAGTGGGGGAACTGACTGAAAGCCAGCTGAGAACTGAGCAAGTTGCATTGTTCCCTCTCTGAACCCTACATCACATACAACACCACAACCCAGCAACTTAGGTTGCCCAACCCTGGTGAATAACTAAGGCTCTGCCCCTAATGATGTAACAGGTGCCCTGAGACAAAAAAAAATATATATATATATATAATATATAAATATATATATATGGCCCAAATGAAAGAACAGATCAAAGCTCCAGAAATAGGACTAGGTGATGAAGAGATAGCCAATCTATCAGATACAGAGTTCAAAACACTGGTAATCAGGATGCTCACAGAAATGGTTGAGTATGGTCAAAAATAGAGGAAAAAGTGAAGGCTATTAAAAGTGAAATAAAGGAAAATGTACAGAGAACTAACAGTGATGGGAAGGAAACTGTGACTCAAATCAATGGTTTGGAGCAAGGAAGAAATAAATATTTAATTAGAACAGAGTGAAGAAACAATAATTCAAAAAAATGAGGAGAGTCTTGGGAACCTCCAGGACAACTTTAAATGTTCCAAAATCCAAATCATAGGAGAGCCTGAAGGAGAAGAGGAAGAGCCAGAAATTGAAAATGTATTTGAAAAAATAATGAAGGAGAACTTCCCCAATCTGGAAAAGGAAGTCCAGGAAGCCCAGAGAGTCCCCAAAAAGTTGGACCCAAGGAACCATACACCAAGGCACAAAATAATTACATTACCCAAGATTAAAGATAAAGAGAGAATCTTAAAAGTGGGAAGAGAAAAAGAGACAGTTTCTTGTAAAGGAGTTCCCATATGACTATCATCTGATTTCTCAAAAGAAATCTTGCAGACAAAAAAAGGCTGGAAAGAAGTATTCAAAGTCATGAAAGGCAAGGACCCACATCCAAGATTACTCTATCCAGCAAAGCTAACATTTAGAATGAAGGGGCAGATAAAGTGCTTCCCAGATAAGGTCAAGTTAAAGGAGTTCATCATCACCAAGCCCTTATTATATGAAATGTTAAAGGGATTTATCTAAGAAATAGAAGATCAAAACTGTGAACAGTAAAATAACAACAAACTCCCAACTATCAACAACTGAACCTAAAAAAAAAAACAAAACAAAAACAAAAATGAACTAAACAAACCATAGAACAGGAACGGAATCATGGAAATGTAGTTCACATGGAAGGTTATCAGTGCACAGGGGGAGGGGAGAGAATGGGGAAAAAGCTACAGGGAATAAGAAGCATAAATGGTAGGTACAAAATAGGCAGGGGAGGTTAAGAATAGTATAGGAAATGGAGAAGCCAAAGAATTTATATTTCTGACCCATGGACATTAACTAAGAGGATAATGCTGGTGGGTGGAAGGGTGTGGGGCAGAAGGGAATAAAGAGGAGAAAAATATGGGGCAACTGTAGTAACATAATCAGTAAAATCTATTTAAAAAAAGAAGTGTGGTAAATGTGGACACACTTGTATTGTTCCTGATCTTAAGGGGAAAGCTATTTGTTACATTGGGTATAATGTTGGCTGTAGGTTTCTTGTATATGGTTTTTATTATGTTGAGGTATGTTCCCTCTACCCCCACTGTGCTGAGTATTTTTATCATAAATGTGTGCTGGATTTTATGAAATGCTTTTTCATCATCTGTTGATATAATCATGTGATTTTTTTACCTTCATTTTGTTTATGTGATATTTTATGTTTATTGATTTACAAATATTATACTATCCTTGCAACCTTGGGATGAATCCCACTTGATCATAGTGTATGATCTTTTTATTGTATTGCTCCATCCTGATTGCCAATTATTTTGCTGAGGATTTTCATATCTATGTTCATCAGAGATATTGGTCTTTAATTTCCTTTCTTTATTGTTTTTACCTGATTTTGGAATTAGGATGATGCTAGCCTCACAAAAAGAGTTGGGGAATATTCCCTCCTTTAAAATTTTTGGAATAGTTTGAGGAGAATAGGAGTTAATTCTTCCTTAAATGATCTGTAAAATTCACCTGTGAAGCCATCTTGTCCAAGGATTTTGTGTGCCAGAGTTTATTATTATTATTATTATTATTATTATTATTACTGCTTCAATTTGCCAGTTGTTATCAGTATGTTCAGGCTTTCAGCTTCTTCTTGATTCAGTTTTTGAAGGTTGTACTTTTCCAAAACTTTGTCCATTTTGCCCAGGTTTTCAAATTTCTTGGCATATGGTTGTTCATAGTAATTTCTTACAATCCTTTGCATTTCTGTGGTATTGTTTGTAACTTCTCCTCCTTCACTTCTGATATTATATACTTCTGTACTCTCTTTTTTTCTTGGTGAGTCTGGTTAAAGGTTTTTCAGTTTTGTTTATCTTTTCTATCAACCAGCTTTTGGATTTATTGATCTTTTGAATTTTTCCTTTAATCTATATGTCATTTACTTCTGCTGTAGTCTTGATTATTTCTTTCCTTCTACTTGCTCTGGGCTTTGTTTGCTGTTGTTCTTCTAGTTCTTGTAGATGAAGGGTTAGGTTGTTTATTTGAGACTTTTCTATCTTCTTTAGGTATTGTTCTGTACTTCCCTCTCAATACTGCCATCACTGTGTCCCATAGGTTTTGGGTAGTGTTTTCATTTTTATTTGTTTCCTGATACTTTTTTACTTCTTCCTTCATCTCAATGTTGAACTATTTATTATTTAATAACATGTTATTAGATCTCCAGGTATTTGAATGTTTTTGTTTTTTCCTTGAGGGTGGTTTTGAGTGTCAAGCCTTTGAGATGAAGAAGACCTTAGATAATTTTAGTTTTCCTAAAGTTGTTAAGTCTTGTTTTGCATACTACCTTTTGGTCTATCTTTGAAAATGTTGTATGTCCACTTGAAAACATTTATATTTTGCTTTTTGGGGGGTGCAAGTTTCTGTATATATCAACTAAATCCATTTGATCTAGAGTGTCATTCAGTGCTACAATATCCTTGTTGGTTCTTCTTTTGGAAGACCTATCCCTCATTGACAGTGGGTTATCAAAATCCCCTGTGAAGACTGTGTTATTGTCAATATCATCCTTGAAGTCCTCCCAAGATTTTTTTTATATATTTAGATACTACTGTGTTGGGTGCACATGATTATAATGGTTATATCCTCCTGTTGGACTACTCCCTTAAGTGTTATGTATTGACCTTCTTTGTCCATTTTTATGGTCTTTGTTTTGAAGTCTTTGTTCTCTGATATAAGTATTGCTACCCCAGCTTTCTTTTAAGGTCCATTTGCTTGGAATATTTTTTTCCATCTCTCCACTCTCAACCTCTGTAGATCTTTTATTCTGAGGTGAGTCTCTTATAGACAGCATATACAAGGGTCATATTTTCTCATCTGTTCAGCTACCCTATGTCCTTTGATTGGAACATTTAATCCATTTACATTTAAGGGTTATTTTTTAAAGATTTTATTTATTTATTTTTAGAGAGAGGAGAAAAGAGGGAGAAAGAGAAGGAGAGAAACATCACTGTGTGTTTGCCTCTCATGTGCCCCCTACTGGGGACCTGGCCTGAAACCCAGGCATGTGCTGTGACCCGGAATCAAACTGGTGACTCTTTTGTTCACAGGCTGTCACTCAGTCCACACCAGCCAGGACTGTTCAAGGTTAATATTGATAGGTACTTACTCATTGCCATTTTTCCATACCTATTCCTCCCTTTCTCTCTCTTTTTTCTCCCCCTTTTTATAGCAGTCCCATTAGCATCCCTTACAATTCTGGGTTGGTGGAGACATTCTCTTTTAGTCTTCTTTTGTCTGGTAAGCTCCTTGTTTTGTCTTTCATGTTAAATAAGAGCCTTGCTGAAGAGAGTAATCTTGATTGTGGGTCCTTGCCTTTCATTTCCTGAAATATTTTGTGTCAATTTCTTCTGGCTTGTAATGTTTTTGTTTAGAAATCAGCTGATAGCCCTATAAGAGCTCCCTTGTATGTTACTTGCTGTTTCTCCCCTGCTGCATTTAAGATTCTCTTTGTTTTTAAAATTTGCCATTTTAATTATGATGTGTCTTGGAGTAGGTCTCTTTATATTTATCTTGATTGAGACCCTCTGTACTTCCTGAACTTGCCTGACATTTTCATTTATGAAGTTAGGGACATTTTCTCTCATTATTTTTTCAAACAGGTTTTCTATCTCTTGCTCCTTTTCTTCTCCTTCTTATAACCCTGTGTTGCAAATGATGTTACATTTCATGTTGTCCTGAAGCTCCTTAAGCCATCCTTATTCTTTTCAAGCCTTTTTCATTGTGTTGCTCTGACTGGGTATTTCTTTCTACTTTGTCTTTCAGCTCACTGATTTGGTCCCCTACTTCTTCTATCTTGCTTTTAATTCCATATAGTGTATTTTTCAGTTCAGATATTTTAGTCTACATTTCTTCCTGGTTCTTTTCATAGTTTCTATGTCATTTTTCTGCTGCAGTTCCCACTAAGTTTCTTGTAGTCCTCCCTGAGTCCCCTGAACACCCATATAACCATTACTTTGAATTCTATGTCTGATAGATTGCTTGCCTCAATTGCATTTAGCTCTTTTTCTGGGTATTCCTCCTTTGCTTTTGATTGAAGTGTCTTTTTCTCCCCACTTTAGGGGACTTTTTGTGTCTGCATCTCAGGTTGCTCTGCTTTGCCTGCCTGTTTTTGTGGAGGGGACTTCTGTGGTAGGAGTTCTGTGGGACTCAGTGGTGCAGTTTCTTTGATATCTAGATCTGGATCCTCTAGGGTTGCCCTTTATTCAGTTTACATGGGCTCTCTTGTTGTACTTGGGTTTTAATTATTGGTAGATCATTTGTTGGTGGATTCTCCTCTACTGCTGGCTGACTGGGAGTCACAACCCCCACCACATATTGTATGCTGTTTTACAGGTGGTTATTGACAAAGCAATACTACCCAGAAAACCAAACTCACTCCAGCAAAAACAAAACAAAATAAGTCCTATTGCCTCAGCAATATCAACAGTAATTGAGCAAAGATTAATAAAGTTGGAGAGAGATTAAGAATACTATAAGATAGGCAAAAAGGTATATGAAACGATTAAAGGAGAGAAAAATGATTTTCAGTGGGAAGCGGAGAAGTAATAGGAGTAGGGAATAGACACAATGCAAAGAAAGGAATATAATTTTAAACATAAGTAAAACAGGGAAGGGTGATGGCAGAATGGAATAGGAATAGGGAAGGGTATAATGCAAGATTTGAAACAATAATAAAATTAAAAAATTGTATAAAATCTAAATAAAAATAATTTTAAAAGGACAAAGAATAGTGAATTAGTTGGAATACAATTAAAGCAAAAGAAGAAATATTAAAAAGCCTAAGTGAAAGAAAGGGAAAAATACAAATTCTGAGGAAGAGCTAAGTGAAATTCATCTCAGCAGTTTGGTGTTCACCTTCTGACTTCTCTTTCTGGATCAGCCTCTGATTCTTTATGAGCTCAAGGTCCAGTGGTGGGTGTCCAACTTCTGTCAGCCCTTCCTGTATCACTTTCACCTGCCTCTAGAGGGAGATTTTCTTGCAATCAGGAGGGTTGGACCCTTCTGTCTCCCCTGGGAGGGACTGTTCAGTCTTCTGGGAAAATTTTGGGTGTTCCCTCTGTCCCTGAACCACCCATCTTGGTCTGTCCCAGCTTATTTCCAATAATGTATATTTTCTGATGAACTAGCTGTCCATTTCAAGAGAGGGGCCATCTGTGTAAGAGGGTTAGCTCTTTCCTGCTTGGTGCTGATGGCACCTGTGCATGTGAGCTGAGGTTGGGCAGGGCCTTAATTCCTCCTTGCCACACCAATTTCTGATTTACCTGCTTAGCTGGCCTCAGTGGAACAGGGCCCTAGGAACCAGTATATTTTGTCCCCTGGAAGAGAAGTTGAAAATGGGCCCTTTATGCATTTCTCTTTGTCTTTCCCTTGCAGATAATGCATCCTGCAGAGGATTCTTGAGCCTGTCCTGCCTGTTTTGCAGAGCTTCCCCACTGGATGTAGTGCTTGCAATCCTGCAGGAGGTGGGTGCTGGGTTTGTCCTTCCCTTCTCAGTGGTTTCATCTCTACAGGCAGCCGAAGGGGGCTCTGACTGGCTGTAAATAATCTCAGGTGCTCAACTCTTGGAACATTCTGTTCCCAGCTCCCTGCCCTCACAACAGACACAGTTACAAACTCTCCACTATGCACAGCCTCTGGCTTGCTAACTGTGCCAGGCTGGGGCTGAGAAATCCCCCTGTGCAGCTTTCTAATGGCTCTGCCCAGCTGTATTCAGTGGGAGCAAACCACGCTTTCAATCTTTTCTGTTTGCTGGCAGGGCAACTGCACATGGGTTCCCTGCCCAGCATGTGTCAGCTTCCCTTTTAAATAGTCTTTCTGGGAACACCCTCTGAAGTACTGAGGCACTATTTTCCGCATATACCACCTCTCCAAAAAGCCAAAAGTCTCTCACTGTCACAGCTCGCAGTGGCCTGCCTCTGCCCTACCCAGGTGCAGATAGAATCTCTCTCTCTCTAAGACTCCAGTTGGTGTTTGCCACTGCAGCAATGGCAAGCAGTGTGCTGCTTGCTATGTGAGTAGCCTGGATCTCCCCAACTTTGTGTATCAGTCACTCCTAGCCCAGGTCAGGGCGGGGCAGGGGGCAGGGTGGATGTAGGGGGGTGGTGACTTCTGCCCTGGGAGGGGAGGGAGCTGCAAAGCTGCGATTTCTGACTAGGCTCTCCGTGGGTGCAGGCGCCACATACAGGTTTTTTCTCCTTCAACCTATACAATTTTCTTACTGCCCATTGCAGTGTCTTCTCTTCTCCTTGGTTTCCAAACTTTATATCAGCTAAGATTCCGTTGATTGTTCAGTTTAATTGTCAGCAGATCAGCCGAATATTTGAATTGGGGGCTCAGCTTCCGCCTACTCGCTCACCATCTTCTCTCTCATGTCATTTACATTTAATGTTTTATATGATTATATTTGCTTATCATTTTGCTATTTTCTATTTGTTTCTTCTTTTCTATAAGTTACAGCTGTTCACTATTCCTTTTTCCCTTTTTTCTGCCTCCTTTTAAATTATTTTTGTGTGTGCGATTCCATTTTCTTTTCTTCTTTGTCAGCTCATTAGCTAAAGTGTTTTTCATTCTATTGGTTGCTTTAAGATTTATAGTATATATGTTGCACTTCACCGTCTACTTTAAAGTAATAATATACTACTTCACATATAGCAGAAGAATCTTCTATCATATTTGTGTCTTACTCCTTGGGCCTTTATGCTATTGTTACCATATGTTTTGCTTATGTGTGTTATGAACAGCATAATACACTGTTGTTATTTTTATTTAAACAATTCATTATCTTAGAATTTAAAAACTCTTTCACATGCACCCAGTTACCTTTTCCAGAGCTCATAATTCCTTTGTGTAGATCTATATTTATATCTGGTATTGCTCCTTTTGTCTAAAGGACTTTCTTTAACATTTCTAATTTTTTAAGATTTTATTTATTTATTTTTAGACAGAGGGGAAGGGAGGGAGAAATAGAAAGAGAGAAATATTAATGTGTGTTTTTGAGCACCCCCTACTGGGGACCTGGCCCACAACTCAGGTATGTGCCCTGATTAGGAATTGAACCGCATACCCTTTGGTTCACAGGCCAGTACTCAATCCACTGAGCCACACCAGCCAGGGTGTCTTTAACATTTCCTATAGTGAAGTCTGTTGGAGATCATACTGAATTTTCACTCTGAATTTTCAGAGTGTCTGTGACACTCTCAGGTTCAAAGTGGGTAAGCATCAATTAATTTACTCCCTGCCATAGTATAAGTAACCTTGGCTAAACTGTAGGGAGGAAAAATGAAAAGAAGTATATTATACAACCATGAAATAGTGTAGAACCTTGCCTCTAAAAGACCAGCTTGGAGAAAGGGGAACTTGTGGTATGCCGGGGTGTTAAAAGTGACTGAATAAAAAGGAGGAGTCTTCTCATATATCAATTTTACTCAGTGACTTTGAAAAAAATTATAAGCAGTATATTTATATTATACATAGGATTATTATGGTATATAATGCTACATTTATATTAAATTTAGGACAAAACATGAAACTAAAGAAAATTCTATTTTGAAACCAAACTCCTAGGCAATTATTCATTCTTCCCTGCTATTAACTATACTTTTGTGAAAAAGTTTGGGGAGCAATGACTTTGATGATTACTCATGATTAAAATATCTCCTAAAATTGGATTCTGTCAACAAATACTGATTATTCATATAGATTTTTATTTAATTTGAATATGCATTTCTGATCACTATATCCTGTTATTCAGCTCATGAATCATCTCTAATAGCACTCGTGAAAAGTGTACTTTATTCCAAGTTTTTTAAAATACCCATCATTATTCCTGTGAAGGACCAGATTTCACTCTTCTGGCTGTTAACAAAACTGTCCAGTTTTCTGACCAATCCAGGACAGAATAAGAATGCCCACAAACAAACCCATTAGAAATAGGCCTAAAATAGAGATAACGGGTTTCCTATGAAGACCTTACCAAAAAATCCACTTCTAAGACTGTATCCTAAGGAAATAAATAAGGCAAAAATTTAGCTATTAGATTGTTCTTTTAAAAGGGGAAAAGCAATTGGTTGCAATCAATATAAATACCCTATGTAAATTACTGTACATTTTTATAGTCTAGAATAGAATACATATTCATCCATTAAAGTATAACTGAATATTTATTTCTAAGAGTAATATATGTTGCTTATTTGTATTTTAATATCAATTGTTTGTAATACAAAAAGATAGTTTCAGAAATATTTGTTCAATATGAATAAATATTCAAAAATAATGGCATCATTTGTTTATTCATTAATTCAAAGATATTTGCAGTACTAAATAAGACAGAGTTCTTGCACACATGCCTCTTAATTGTGAGGGAAAAAAGAGCATGATCAATAATCTTGGAAATTTTTTATTCATTTCATTCTCATTACTTAATTGCCCAATCATCCCTCCCCTTATTCATCAATGACTCTGGCACTTAGCTTTCAGTATCTGTCTCCTTGCATTTTCTCCTTGCATTGTGTGACACTTCAGTGTTCATATGGACAATCCATCCAACAACTTTGAATTCTTGACTCCACTACCTTAAATCTACTTCATTCAGCAATCCATACCCAGAGCTACACCCTTAACCTTTTGATTACCAGGAAACTGATCCACAGCCTTAGACTCCAACATATTGATATCTTACCACAACCACTTATTGTCCTAGTTTTCTTCATTCCATTACTCCCTAAACAACTGCTTTCTTACCTTTTTAAACTTCCATTCCTCAACCATTTCCTTTTCTTTCAACCCATGATCTCCCACATAGCTTCATACTTATTCCTATCAACACTAGATTCCTAGGTATATCAGTCTCTCTTGCTAATAACCTTGCCTCCTAGTTCATTCTCTGCATTCCTTAGAGCATATATTTTATACCATCTTATTTCAACTCCAGGTTGTTACTTCACTTATGTCCTTATCTCATTTATGCTTCCTTTATCAAAAAAAATCAAAACTGTCAGCTATGAACCTCCCTCATCTTCTTGCTCCACATTTACAAGTTATACATATAACTATTTTCATCTCCTTCCAATCACAGAGGAAAAAGTATCCTTTCTCTTTTTCCAAGTCAATTTCTATATATGTGCCCTTGATCCCATAGTTCTTCTCCTACAGAATCTTGTATTATCTCTCCTCACTTTAATCTCTCCTCTCTTTTGACTCTTTCCCCACAATTTAAACTCTCTTCACTGTAAAATCGCCTCAATTCTGTAACCTCCTCCCCACACTTATCATCCTTTATTTCTGCTTTAAAGAAGAAATAAAAAGCCTTGAAATAATATGAATCTATTGTAACCTCTCAATTTTAATATACTTTCCAACCCAAAACAAACAGAATTCTGCCACTATCAATTCATTGAAAGTGTTCTGACAAATATTACTACTAGCAAAATTACCAAATCCCACAATCTTTTCAATTTACTTGACCTGTTTTTACCTTTTAATACTACTGACTTCTTTTATTTTGAATCTCTCCCACTGGCTTCTCTGTTAACACTGAGCATTGTTGGTGCTCCCTTCCATCCTTCTGCTATTTCTTCTCAGTTCTTTTGATGCCTCCTCTTTGTCCATTTACTAATGTTGATTCTCATTACCTCTCACTACATTAAGTCTCTATAAGCAATGACATTCATTATCCCCTTATTATCTTCTATTTAGGATATCTCCTTCTAGCCCAAGCCTTTCTCTTAAGCCTCAGATACATATGTTGAGCTCCCTACTGAACTCCTCTACATGGATATCCTACTGCCATTTAATCTTCCATATTCAAATATGTACTCATTGAGCTTCTCATCTCCCTTCCCTTTCTCAGTTTTCTTCCCTTTCACATGCATGCACACACACACACTCACACACACACATTCTCCAAAACCCTGTTCTTCCTCTATTTGTCTCTATCCTCATTAATTATACCACCATTGAACTCTACAACCAAGCCAGGGACTAGGGAGTCATTCTAGACTTCTCTCATCTCTAGCACTTCCCTAGTCACAAATCTCATTATTTCTCACCATGACTATAAAATCACACAAAAAATACTACCATTTATTAAAAAAGAATAATAACAATAAAGCAAATTTTACATTTCCCCTGGTATTTATATTATGAAATGACAAATATGTTACCTTATTAGCAAACTATGAAGGTATATAAAGAAACATATGCAGTTTGTACTATTCCCAGAGATCAGAAACCTTGTTTATACCCTAGTACCTAATAGTAGTTAGCACATGGCAGTTGTTGCTTAACTCTGTTCATTTGTTATTAAAGTAAATGTGGCATACTTAAACATATATACAATAATTATTAAGATGCATGTTAAAGAGCTCAATAATAATAAGTTTCTTATTAATCTTATACAACAAAACAATTTTTACACCTTGTTCACCAGAATTCCTTTAAAACATAATACACACAACCCACACCAGAAATTGGATTCTCTATAAACTGAGCTTGCTTTCATTCCTATTCTACTGTCATAGACAATGCTTAATTTATGTTCCCTCAGTTTCTACACATTCCTCATCCCAAATGATGAAACTGAATGTACCCTCATGGATATCTTTCCAGTAATAATAGTATGAGCTAGGTGGATCAGAACCATCCCATTACCTCCCCATTTCTTTCCTTTCTTTCTTTCTTTGCTCTCAATTTTCCTGAAGAGAAAAAAAGTACAGTATTCAATAACCTCCCCATTACCTCCCCATTTCTTTCCTTTCTTTCTTTGCTCTCTGATGCCCGAAAGATGGACCCTCTAGTCTACAAGGTACAAAGTGCAATTTTCCTGAAGAGAAAAAAAAGTACAGTATTCAATAACACTAAATGAATGATATTCAATAATGCCAATGTACAAAAGACAAACACAGAGCCTTCCTTGGTCAATTGGGAAGGAGGGAGGAAAGTGCTATATTGTTAAGTGGCCTTCAGATGCAATGCCTTCCAATTATTCCTGATTTTTAAAAATTTTCTTTAATGCACATTATTTTATAATTAAGGGAGGAAATGCTCAAAAGCAAATGCAGTTTTAAGGGCAGATAAAAGTTATATATGAATATAGGTCCTGATATTTTTACATCTAAATAGTTAAACTTTAGGAGTTTCAATTTTATATAAAAGGAAAGGAAATTTAAGTAAAGGTACATGAGGGATCATCAGATTTACCATATGCTACAAGAATTTCTTATCAGGAAGAGGTTTTGTACCTACCATTCTATATTAGTTTTGCACTTTATACCATCCTGAGTTCACTGAGTCGAAAGTTAACAGTGTGGAGTCATCAAATAAATTAAATGTTAATAACAAAAATTAAAGCATTTAAATTAAATGCATAGGGCCTATTCCTATGATGAAAAGGAAAAAGTGTTCCCACAAGAGCTATAAACTGTTCACCTATTTGAAATAAATTACCTCTTCAGAGTTACCTTAAAAAATAAATTTGTTTTAAATGCAAAAGCATTTCTTTGCCCAAAGAGAATATGCTATATTTTATTCTCATTTCCCTATAGATTTGTTCTAAAAGAAATACATATTAAGTATAGAAATGCAGTTCTCAACTGTCATAGAGAACTGGTCATACATCCTCAATCATATCTTCTAGAGAGCAGAATGTCTAAATTTTTCTTTACTAAAAATAAGTAAGAAATGAATGTTAATAGATTCCTGGTTCTCCATCCTCTCTGCTTCCAGGTAAGGCTCATCTAAAGTCAATAAAATCTCTGAAAGAATCATGAGTTGTGTTTCTAAAAGTTTTTACCCACCACAAAGTTTACTTTATTAAAACTCTTCAATTTTCTTTTGATAAAGGGCCAAGAATAGATCTAGTTCTATTATTTACAGTCTTGTTTATTATCTAAAATTGCTCCACAAACAAACATTTTAATGGCTAGGACAAAAAGTTAACCAACCCTGTTAAACTGAAGAATAACCAGAAGGGAGCTAAGACAGTGAAGGGTTTAAAGTCATAAAGCCAATAAAGAAACTAAAATGATGCTTGGAGAGTGGGGATTCAGTTGTCTTCTGGTTGATATTATAAATTATAGTGGTCATATTTAAAGGGTTATCACATGTAGGTGGAAATGAATTTGTTCTCAGTAGCTCCAGGGGCACTTTGACTATAGTGGCTATAGAGGTTATAATGAGTTGTGTTTTTGCCATTAAGATTCTGCTTTCAAACCTGAATAGGCTAAATTTTCTTTATTAAGTGCTTATGAAATTTATATTATTTTTAAAACCATGTTTCAAAACACTATACTTAATATTTTATCAAAGACCATTATTGTCACACTAATCTTTTAGAAAGCAGATACTGAAACAAATGGGTTTATCATATCCTTATTGGAAAAGAAGGGGGAAAGTTCAAACTTCTCCAATAAATTGTAACTATTATTAATTGTAAAGGAATGAGTCCAGTTCTATAATCTATGGCCAAGAATATAGAAGCAAAACAATTCTTCATATATGGAAAAAATCTTACATCTCCATAATCTTAATAAAATCAGAGTTGAAAATGCTATAGTATATGAATTAGTTCTAGCCACTTCCAAAAATTGAAGATCAAACCCATGCAAAGTAAATTTCCCAAAACAGAAATACATTTTCTGATGCATGTATAAATTTTCTGCCATGTAACTAATATTGATATACTTTAAAAATTACATAAGGCAAAAGAAATAGTTTCAGTAGTTTATAAACTGAGCTCAACAGAGCTGCGCAGAAGGGACTGACTTAAGCAGAAAACTGAGACTCAGAGCTGACTCTGGGCTAAGGCTGGGGTTGCTGGGGTGGGAGATACTTCCAGTCTGACAGAGAGTCTGTTGGAAAGTGAGCTAGAGAGAGCAGGTAAGCTGCATTGTTCCCTCTCTGGCCCCTCCCACACAGGCAGCACAGCAAAGAGGGTTGCCCCACCTGGGTGAATACCTAAGGCCCACCCCTTAGAACTTATGAGGTGTGCCAAGACAAAGAAATATGGCCCAAATGAAAGAACACGGCAAAACCTCAGAACTAAGCAATGAGGAGATTGTCAGCCTATCTTATGGAGAATTTAAAGCCCTGGTAATCAAAATGCTCACAGAAAAATGAAAGAACAAATGAAAGATACCCAAAATGAAATAAAGCAAAATATTCAGGGAACCAACAGTGACAAGAAGGAAACCAGGATTCAAATCAACCATTTGGAACAAAAAGAAGAAATGAACATCCAACTGGATCAGAACGAAGAAACAAGAATCCAAAAAAATGAACAGAGGCTGAGGATTCTCTGGAACAACCTGAAACATTCCAATATCCAAATTACAGGGGTGCTAGCAGGAGAATAACAGCAAGAGATTGAAAACTTATTTGAACAAATAATGAAGGAAAACTTCCTCAATCTGGCAAAGGAAATAGAATTCCAGGAAGTCCAGGAAGCCCAGAGAGTCCCAAAGAAGTTGGACCCAAAGAGGAGCATATTAAGGAACATCATAATTAAGTTACCCAAGATCAAAGACAAAGAGAAAATCCAAAAAGCAGCAAAAGAAGACAGTTACCTATAAAGGAGTGCCCATAAGACTATCAGGTGATTTCTCAAAAGAAACCTTATAGGCAAGAGGTCTGGAAAGAAGTGTTTGAAGTCATGAAAAGCAAAGACCTACATTCAAGATTACTCTATCCAGCAAAGCTTTCGTTTAGAATGGAAGGGCAGATAAAGTGCTTCCCAGGTAAGGTTGAGTTAAAGGAGTTCATCATCACCAATCCCTTATATATGAAACATTAAAGGGACTTATCTAAGAAATTGAAGATCAAAAACTATGAATGGTAAAATAACAACAAATTCACAACTGTTAACAAATGAACCTAAAAGAAAAGAAAAACAATGAAAACAAAAACTAAACAAACAACCAGAACAGGAACAGAATCAGAGAAATGGACATCACACATCGGGAGTTCAGTGAGGAAGGGGAAGGGAGGAGTAGTGGGGGAAGGTACAGGGAAGAAAGAAGTGTAATTGGTATGCATAAAATAGATGGGGAGAGGTCAAAAATGGTATAGGAAACAGAGGACTCAAAGAACTTATATGTACAACCCATGGACATGAACTAAGCGGGGATAATGCTGAAGGGTTGGGGGACAGTGTGGAAGGGGGATAAAGGGGGAAAATTGGGAAAACTGTAGTAGCATAATCAATAAAAATATTTTAAAAAACCTCATAGTAAATAGCTATGCTATAGATCTCAGCCATGAGGCTCCTTTGTTGGAGTGTTTTTCTGTACACAAATAAGTTGTTGATTTGATCCCTGGTCAAGGCACAAACCTAAGTACTAGGTTTGATTCCTGGTTGGGACATGTAGATGGTTGGGACATATAGATGGGAAACCCCTCCAAAACCTGGAATTATCTTCTGGAGAGCAAGCCCCTTGTTATACCCTGCTAGGCAACTGCTCTAGGAGACCATCTGTATCAGTGTACCAGTGGGTGCTGTTGTGAGAGGTTGGGTTCAGCTTCATGAATTTTTACAAAATATTGATCAAGTTTTTATTATGAATTTAATACATATATAGCAAAGTGTAAAAAACAGAAATGTGCATCTTAACGATATAAACCAAAAGAGTGGAAACTACCACTGAGGTCAAGAAACAGTTGTCAGCCCCCAGAGGCCCAGCTCACTGCCCTTCACCAATTACTTCTTCCCTCTTGTCCAAAGGCAACCATTACTCTAACATTAATTGTGTTCACTTCCTTCTGTTCTTATATTTTTGTTCCTTTTCCTTTGCTGTTGGCTTCATAAAACAAGGAGTGAGCCCCTTTTGTTTTATTCTCTGGAACAACTTATATAAAATTAAAATTATTTCTGCCTTAAACAACTGGTGGAATTTGCTGACAAAGCCATCTGATTGAGAAATATTTTTTTAAAGTATATTTTAGCCCTGGCTGGTGTGGCCCAGTTGATTGAGCACCATACTGCGAAGCAAAGGGTCCCTGGTTCCATTCCTAGTCAGGACATATGCCTGGGTTGCAGGCCAGGTCCCCAGTAGGGAGCGCACAAGAGGCAACCACATATTAATGTTTCTCTCCCTTTCTTTCTCCCTGCCTTCCTTTCTAAAAATAAATAAATAAAATCTTTTAAAGAACTATATTTTATTGATCATGCTATTACAGTTTTCCCAATTTTCTCCCATTTATCACCCCTCTACCCTGCACCACCAACCCTCTAGTATTTCTTTCCCCCACTTAGTTCATGTCCATGGGTTATATATATAAGTTCTTTGGCTTCTCTGTTTCCTATACCACTCTTAACCTCTCCAATCTATTTTATGCCTACCAATTATGCTTCTTATTCTGGTACCTTCCTGCCCCATTCTTCCTCTCCCCCTCCCCAATGAAAACCCTCCATGTGATGTCCATTTCTCTGGTTCTGTTCCTGTTCTGGTTGTTTGCTTAGTTTTTGTTTTCATTTTCTTTTTCTTTTTTTTTTCATGTTCATTCGTTGATAGTTGTAAGTTTGTTGTCATTTTACCATTCAGTTTTTGATCTTTGATTTCTTAGATAAGTCCCTTTAATGTTTCATATACTAAGGGCTTGGTGATGATGAACTCCTTTAAGTTGACCTTATCTGGGAAGCATTTTACCTGCCCTTCCATTCTAAATGATAGCTTTGCTGGATTAGAGTAATCTTGGATGTAGGTCCTTGCTTTTCATGACTTCAAACACTTCTTTCCAGCTCCTTCTTGCCTGTAAGGTTTCTTTTGAGAAATCAGCTGATTGTCTTATGGATACTCCTTTATAGGTAACTGTCTCCTTCTCTCTGGCTAGTTTTAAGGTTCTCTCTTTGTCTTTGATCTTGGGTAACTTAATGATGATGTGCCTTGGTGTATTTCTCTTGGCTCCAATTTCTTTGAGACTCTCTAGGCTAACTGGACTTCCTGGAAATCCATTACCTTTGCAAGTTTAGGGAAGTTTTCCATCATTACTATTTCAAATAAATTTTCAACTTCTTGTTCTTGTTCTTCTCCTTCTGGCACCCCAATGATTTGGACATTGGAACATTTAGAGTTGTTGCAGAGGTTCCAAAGCCTCTCATTTTTTTTGAATTCTTGTTTGTGCATTCTGTTCTGGTTGGATGTTTATTTCTTCCTTTTCTTCCAGACCATTGATCTGAGTCTCAGTTTCCTTCCCTTCAGTGTTGGTTCCCTGTATATTTTGCTTTATTTCAGTTTGGGAAACCTTCATTTGTTCCTTCATTTTGCAACAGAGCTCAATCAGCTTTGCAAGTATCCTGATTACCAGTGTTTTGAACTCTGCATTACATAGGTTGGCTATCTCCTCATCGCTTAGCTCTTTTTCTGGAGTTTTGATCTGTTCTTTCATTTGGGCCATATTTCTTTGTCTCAGTGCACCTGTTATGTTATAAGGGGTGGGGCCTCAGGTATTTATCGGGGTGAAGCAATACTCTTTGCTGCATCGTGGTGCTCTCTGTAGGGGTGGGGTCACAGAGGGAACAATGCACTTGCTTGTTCTGCTCTAGCCCCACTTTCCAATGAACTCTGTCATGTGAGTCTGGAAGTTTCTACTGCCCTAGCAACTCCCATGGTAGTTGACAGCCAGTTTGAGTCTTTAGTTTCCTGTTTAGCCAATCTCGCCTCACCTGTGGGCCTTGTTGCAGGTTCACTCAGCCAGCCCTGCCTCCTCCACTGCCTTGCGTGGGTCCTCTCCACCCACCTGACTGCCTGTCTCTGTCCCTCCTACTAGTCTGGTGAACGTTTCTTTAACTATTTGGTTGTTGGCATTCCATGTAGTTTGATTTTCTGGCACTTCTGGTTGTTTATTGTTTTTAGATTGGTTGTTATTCTCCTTTTGGTTGTGCAAGGAAGTGAAGGGTTTCTACTTATGCCTCCATCTTGGCCAGAACTCCTAGCTTCATGAATTTTTCAATTATATTTTATTGATTATGCTATTACAGTTGTCACAATTTTCCCCCTTTCCCCCCCTTCACTCAGCACACCCTACACCCTTAGGCAATCCCCACACCATGGTTCATGTCCATGGGTGACATGTATAAGTTCTTTGGACATGTCATTTCCTATACTGTACTTTAGGTCCCCATGATTATTTGGTAACCACCTATTTGTGGCTCTTAATCTCCTCACCTCTCCAGCCAATCCCTCACACCCCTCTCATCTGGTAACCATCAAAATACTCTCATTATCCATGATTCTGTCTCTGTTCTTCTTCTTTGTTTTTTTTTATTCAATTGTTGATAGATATGTATTTATTGACACTTTATTATTCATAATTTTGATCTTTTTTTCTTAAAAAAGTCCCATTAATATTTCATATAATAAGGGCTTGGTGATGATGAATTCCTTTAGTTTTTCTTGTCTGGGAAGCTCTTTATCTGCCCTTTGATTCTGAGTGATAACTTTGCTGGGTAGAGCAATCTAGGCTACAGGTTCCCACTTATCATGATTTTGAATATTTTTTGACAATTCCTTCTAGCCTGCAAAGTTTCCTTTGTAAAATCCGCTGACAGTCTTATGAGAACTTGACTATAGGTAAATAACTGCTTTCCTCTTGCTGCTTTTAAGATTCTCTCTTTATCTTTGACCTTTGGCATTTTAATTATAATGTGTCTTGGAGTGGGCCTCTTCGCATCCATCTTGTTTGGGGACTCTCTGTGCTTCCTGGACTTGCATATCTATTGCTTTCACCAAATTAGGGAAGTCTTCTTTCATTTTTTTTCAAATAGATTTCCAACTTCTTGCTCTGCTTCTTCTCCTTCTGGCACGTCTATGCTGTCAATGTTGGAATGCCTGAGGTTGTCCCAGAGGTTTGCTTATACTATCATCACTCTTTTGGATCCTTTTTTTTTTTTTTTTTTTTTTTTTTTTTTTTTTTTTTTTTTTTTTTTTTTTTTTTTTTTTTTTTTTTTGTCCTCTTGTTCTGATTGGTTGTTTTTGCTTCCTTATGTTCCAAATAATTGATCTGTTTCTCAGCTTCATCCACTTTATCATTGTTTCCCTGTAAATTGTTCTTCATTTCTATCCTTTGTTTCTGATTAGATCTTTTCTATGCTGTTAAGGTCCTCACTAAGTTCTTTGATTATCATTATCACTAGTATTTTGAACTCCGCATCTGACAGATTGCTTATCTCCATTTTGTTTAGTACTTTTCCTGGAGTTTTGATTCGTTGTTTCATTGTTTCGTTGTTTCATTGATTCGTTGTTTCAAACCATGTTTCTTTGTGTCCTCATTTTGGCAGCCTCCCTGTGTTTGTTTCTATGTATTAGGTATTGCTGCCATGACTCACAGTCTTGGTAGCATGGCCTAATGTAGTAGGTGTCCTGCAGGGTCCAGTGGCACAGCCTCCCTTATCACCCAAGCTGGCTATTTGAGATGTACCCTTCCTGTGGGCTGAGTACACCCTCCTCTTGCAGTTGAGTCTTTTGACTCAACTGCAAGGTTGTTTTTGGCAAGTCAATGGGAGGGATTTACCTAGTCCAGTCAGCTGCAAGAATTGGCTGTGACCACTGACCACCATCCTTTGTCCTCCATGGAGGATGGGCTGTGCAGAGACAGGGTGGTGGTGCTACAATGGGGACTGTAGCTGTCCACTGGTTGCACAGGCACTGGGGTTTCACAGGCAGTGCAGGCCAATGTCAGCCCCCACCTGTGCTCTGCCAGGGGCTACCCTGCTTGAGCAATCTGAGATGGCTGCTTCTTGTGCTGAACCTGGAGGTTCTCAGATAAAGCCAAGCTGTGAAACTAGGCTAGCTGTTGTTAGCCCTGGCCCTATGGTCACTTAGCAAAAGGTATGGAGGTTGAAGGTTCTCTGAGGCTGGCTAGTGCTTGTTTGAGAGGATTTAGGTGGTTATGAAGCATGAGCCAAGACCAAGTCATTCACATGGGAAAGCCATCTTTAATAGTTAGTTTGGGCTTATAAGGTGGGTGGGACAGAGTCTCGGGATATCCAGGGCAGGGCAAACAGTTGGCCAGGTTGATGGAATCTCAGATATGGTACCTGTCTACTGGCTCTGTTGCTCTGTGGGAGCAGGGTTCAGAAATAGGACAATGTCCTCTGTCCACCTTCTGCATGGCAGAAAGCTGTCCTCCAGCTCTTGCCTTGATGCCAGACACTTCAGTTCCTTTGTATATGCCACTGGTGCCTTTCAAGCTGCTACCCTGGTGCTTGAGCTCAGAAGGAATAAATCTGATTAAGTCCATGTTCAGTGAATTTTTTTTAAAGACTAAATGTGTTTGTCCATTTCACTATGGGTGATTTATTTGGTTGGTCAAAAAGTCCATTTAGTATTTTCTGTAAAATAAAAGACACAATTTTCATTTTCACCAATAACTTTATTGATTTGGTATTTTTAGTATATTGGCTATCTCTGGTGTGGTATAACATTGACTGTTCTCAAGTAATGTATTGATTTTATCACTATCAAATTCAACTGATCTACCTGACGATGAAGCATTGTCCAGCAAGAAATCTTTACAAACCACTTTTGACATGTTCAAACAGTCACAGAATCTTCTCCATACACTGCACAAATCTCTTGTGTTTCAGTTGCAATTTTACTTTTCTTGAAAAATAAAGCATAATATCCTTAAAATGTTGCAGATTTTCTTCCATCTTCAATACTAAAATGGCTATACAAAAATTCACCAATTTTGACAAATTTTTTAAATGCACACTGATATAACAACATCATAATATATAATCTAGCAAAATTGTTTTGTGAAGTTAAAGACAACTAAGCACTACTAGAGCCATAAACAAACTTTTTGGCCAACCTGCACCCACCACACTGAGTGTTCAGCATCACCAGATCTCATCTCAAGCAACTTTCATTGGATCAAAAAAGTCCTCAAAGGGAAATGTGTTGCCAATGCAGAAGAGGTGAAACAAAAAATGGCAGAAGCACTAAAAGGCATCAAAACTGATGAGTTCAATAACTGTTTTGAGCAGTGGGAAAAAAGTCTTGATAGGTGTATTCCATCAAATGGAAAATACTTTGAAGGTGACTGAAGTTTAAACATGTAAAAATAAATGAACAATTTTTATTAATAAACTCTATTTTTGGGGGGTGGTCCCCCTCATACAGGAGGCAACTGATTGATGTTTCTCACTCACATTGATTTTCTTTCACACTCTCTCTCCCTCCTTCTCTCTTTCTCCCTTTCTCTCTCCCTCCCTTCCTTCCTCTCTCTCTAAAAATCAGTAAACATTTCCTCAGGTGAGGATTAAAACAATAGCTATGCTATAGGACACAGATTAGAAAACATTTTCAAACCAGCTATTATTAAACCTTGTCCATTTTGTCTTTATTATGTTACTTCTAGTTGAATAGTTATTTCTGAAGGGTAAAAATCCTAAGCACAACTATATGTAGCACAATGTTTCAAATATATGATAATAAACAGGTACAAAACAGTCTTAAAAAACAATACCTTGTTTGTAATAGATAGTTAATATCAATTTATTTCACTTATAAATAGCCTTCACATTCAATATATAACAAATATTTACCATTTTATATACTTTACAATTTTGACCTGGACATTATAAGAATACATACAAGTACCCTGGCTGGTTGTAGCTCAGTGGATTGAGTGCAGGCTGAGAACCAAAGGGTTGCTGGTTCAATTCCCAGTCAGAGCACATGCCTGGGTTGTGGGCCAGGTCCCCAATAGGGGGCACATGAGAGGCAACCACACATTGATATTTCCCTCCCTCTCTTTCTCCTTCCCTTCCCCTCTCTCTAAAAATAAATAAATAAAATCTTAGAGGAAAAAATAATACATACAAGTGATTCTCAAATTTGTTAAGGTCACAGAGCAACTGGTGATCCTCTTTCTCTCTCTATTTAGTACTATTCGTTCCCATCAAATATTTTTCAATGCCAGTTAACTGTGCTAAAGACAGAAAACAAGAACAGACTTAGTCCCAGCAATTAGGAAACTCTCAAAACCAGGAAATACATCACTATATATGTATGTATGCATATTCACTACCTCAGCCACACATTAATACACAAACAAAAGGATATTTTTGTGCATATTAGTTTTATATTGCTACTGTAAAAAATACCCACCCTAACCTTAGTGGCTTGAAACAACAGAAATTTATCACCTTACAGATCTGAAGGTTAGAATTTTAAAATGGGTCTTAGTGGGCTAAAATCAAAGTATAGGAAGAGCTGCATTCCTTTCTGGAGGCTCTCAGAAAGAATGTTTTTTCTTGCCTTCTTCAGCTTCTAGAAGCTGCCCTCATTTCTTGGCTGATGGTCCGCTTCTACCTTCAAAGCTAGCAATAGGTGATTGAGTCTTTCTCATATCTTAGCACTCAACTGACTCTTCTGTTTCCCCCTTCCACATTTAGAAGAACCTTGTAATTATAATCAGCCTGCTTAGATGATCTGGAATAATCTATTTTTAGTCATCTCAGTAGAAACCTTAATTTTATCTGCAACCTTTACCATGTAACATAACATATTCATAGATCCTGGGACATGGACATTGTTGAGAGGACCAATATTCCACTACTATATATGAACAGTTTCTCCTCTGTTTTTCTTCAGAAATTCCATTAGCCACCATCTATCTCTGAAATTATGCAAACTGTCCACCTGTGTGCATGATTCTAGAGAAAGGATTTATAACTTTCAACAAATTTTCAAAGTCTCAGAATCACTGGACTAGTTCATAGAATACCAGTATTCCTTAGAAGTATAGTTTAGATTGGCCTTTTAACTGTATATTTTTAGCTTTGATTAGAAAACATTAATATGGGTTGAGAGTTTTTGCTTAAGTATATTTTACTCTCTGTGTTTTTAGAAGTAGTTGTAATCATGCTAACTACACTTCTTTATATGTTGGACTTATAAACATTTTTCCATGATATTATGCAACATTTTGAGATAGTGCTAATAGTAAGTGCAGTAGATATTCCCCAATTTACTTCATAATCTTCCTGACCTGACCAGTGTGGCTCAGTGGTTGGATGTTGTCATCCTGCAAAGCAAAAGGTTGACAGCTCATCCTGGTCAGTATGTGTATGAGAGGCAATGGATCAATGTCACATCAATGTTTCTCTCCCTCCTAAATAAAATATTTAAAATAATAATGACCTTCCTCTTAGACATTTGATTCTTCTATCCCCACTTTTTTAATATTATATTTAATCTTGAATGAGGATCTTTTATAGATTTTTTTTTTCCCCTGTATTCTGGAATTATTTCACCTAGATTAGATTCCTGAAATTTCTGGCAGAAAATATATTAACATGTATTTTTTTCAGGGGGGAGACACCACAATTATTATTATCTAGTATTCTTACTATTATTATCATATATTCTGTCAACAATAATATTAAGGTATCTCTACATAAAACCCAACTAAAACATTTCTTTCAGTTCAAAAACAAGGAGATGTTTGTTTCTCTTGAAGAAAAAGCATGTTTTTCACTCGCAAACAACACAGGGAACTGAGAACCAGTTGTATTTTTTAAAATATATTTTATTGATTATGCTATCATAGTTGTCCCATTTTTCCCTTTATTCCCCTCCACCCTGCTCCCCCTCCCGCCTGCATTCCCACCCTTCAGTTCATGTCCATGGGTCATATACATAAGTTCTTTGGTTTCTACATTTCCTATACTATTCTTAACCACCCCTTGTCTATTTTGTGCCTACCATTTATGCTACCTATTGTCTGTACCTTTTCCCCCTCTCTCACCCTTCCACTATCCCGCTGATAACCCTCCATGTGGTCTCCATTTCTGTCATTCTGTTTCTGTTGTAGCTGTTTGCTTAGTTTGTTTTTCTTTTTGTTTTATGTTCAGTTGTTAATAACTGTGAGTTTGTTGTCATTTTACTGTTCATATTTTTTATCTTCTTTTTCTAAGTCCCTTTAACATTTCATATACTAAGGGCTTGGTGATGATGAACTCCCTTAGCTTGACCTTATCTGGGAAGCACTTTATCTGCTTCTCCATTCTAAATGATAGCTTTGCTGGATAGAATAATCTTGGATGTAGGTCCTTGCTTTTCATGACTTCAAATACTTCCTTTCAGCACCTTCTTACCTGCAAGGTCTCTTTTGAGAAATCAGCTGACAGTGTGATGGGAACTCCTTTGTAGGTGACTGTCCCCTTATCCCTTGCTGCTTCTAGAATTCTCTCCTTCATTTTAATCTTGGGTAATGTAATTATGATGTGCCTTCATATGTACCTCCTTGGGTTCAACTTCTGTGGGACTCTCTGAGCTCCCTGGACTTCCTGAAAGTCTATTGCCTTTGCCAGATTGGAGAAGTTCTCTTTTATTATTTGTTCAAATAAGTTTTCAACTTCTTGCTCTTCTTCTCCTTCTGGTACCCCTGAGTCAGATGTTGGAACATCTCAAGATGTCCTGGAGGTTCCTAAGCCTCTCATTTTTTTGAATTCTTGTTTCTTCATTCTGTTCTGGTTGAATGCTTATTTCTTCCTTCTGGTCCACACCATTGATTTGAGTCCTGGTTTCCTTCCCATCACTGTTGGTTCCCTGTACATTTTCCTTTACTTCACTTAGCGTAGCCTCATTTTTTCATCCAATTTTTGACAATATTCAACCAATTGTGTGAGCATCCTGATCACCAGTACTTTGAACTGTGCATCTGATAGGTTGGCTATCTCTCCATTGCTTAGTTGTATTTTTTCTGGAGCTTTAATCTGATTTTTCATTTGGGCCATTTTTTTTTTTTTTTCTCAGTGTGCCTGTTACATAGTAAAGGGAGGAGCCTCAGGTGTTCACCAGGGCGGGGCAACCCCTGTTGCTGCGTTGTGACACTGTAAGTGGGGGAGGGGTTTGAGAGGGAACAAAGCTGCTCTCTACTGGTTTTCAGTCACTTCCTCAGCTACCCACAATCAAATTGGGCCCTTCTGGTGCTGATTCCTGGGTGGGTGGGCTTGTGTACATTCTAGGACCCTGTTGATCTCCCCAATGAACTCTCCTGTGAGACTGGAGTTTCTCCCACTGCCACCTCAACCCCCACAGGTGTTTTCAATCAGAGGATTGAGGTTTATTTCTCCAAGCTGGAACCCTGGGTTGTGTAGTCTGTCTTGCTCCCCCATTGTTTTTCCCAGTTTATCTGCACATGAATGAGTGACTGCCCAATCAGCAATCTGCCACCTTGTCAAGTCTGCCATCCACCTCCTTGCTCACCAGCCACAGCCTTGCCCTCCCTGGTCCTCCAGCCACCACCTGGCTGCCTGTCTGGACGAATGCCCCTCCTACAAGTCTGGATGAATGTTTCTTCTTTAACTCCTTGGTTGTTGGACTTCCATACAGTTCAATTTTCTGTCAGTTCTGGTTGTTGTTTGCTTTTAAATTTTTTGTTGTCTTTTTTTTTTTTTTTTTTTTTTTTTTTTTTTTTTTTTTTTTTTTTTTTTTTTTTTTTTTTTTTTTTTTTGGTGCGAACCACAGTATCTCTACCTATGCCTCCATTTGGCCAGAAGTCCCAATTGTGATATGAAAATCTTTACAACCTTATTTTATATATCAGTAAATTACTTTCCAAAAAGACTATTTTAATTTACATTGACACTAGCCTTTACTTATTCATGCCATTAATGTGAAAGGAGCATTTTTCTTCATGTCTCTAGTATTTTCTAACCTGTCCTCCAGTACCCTTGTTAAAGTAATTTCTAAAATATAAACCTGATCACATTACTAACTGGTTTAAGATTTTTCAATTGTATCGAAATAAGGGTGACATGCAAGGCCCTTCATGGTTTAACCTCTATCCTCTTGATCAGGCTAACCTTTTTCACCTGCAAATGTATTAGGCAACAAATTACATTAACTACCTGAATTTTCTTGAACCTCCTTGTTTTCTTACACTCAAGTGATCCTGCTTTAAGAGCTTTCTGTGGCCTATTTCTACCCTCTCTTTTACACTGGGAATACTCCAGTCCTTTAAGGCTCCACTAAGGTATCCTTCAGGAAAGCTCTATTAAGTATTAGGCTGTCCTTCAAGACACAGCTCAACTACAACTTCCTCCTGAAAAGTTTCCCTGAGCCACTTACTACCAACCTGGGTTAAACACTGTTCATCTATATTCATCAAACTACAATTTTTTATTTTTTTTAAGATTTTATTTATTTTTAGAAAGGGGAAGGGAGGGAGATACAGAGAGAAAGAAATACCAATGTATGGTTGCTTCTCATGTTCCCTCCACTGGGGACCTGGTCTGCAACCCAGGTATGTGCCCTGAATAGAATAACCAAAGATCTTTCACTTTGTGCTGGATACACACAAAAAATTACTTACTAATTGCCAGGAAGAAAATAAGTATACAGTGGAAAATTCAAGCCACATATGGACCAGGTGATCAAAATTAACATCATCAATGAGGGACAGATGGATTTCACATGCTTCCAGAAGTGCTAGCCTAAGTAGAACACATATCACCTGTGCAGCGATCCAGTTGAAATGTATAACCTCAGTCTAATCATATGGAAACATCAGACAACAACAAAATAAGAAATATTCTATTAAAAATGAGGGTGGGGAGACAAGCTGCATTTTTCAAAAATGTTGAGGTAATTAAAGATTTTCTAAAAAACATATGAAAATGTTCCAAAATAAAGGATGTTAAAGAGTCAGGACAACTAAATGTAGTACCTGACCCTACCAGGGGTATTCAACCTGTTGCCTGAGGGCCACATGCGACCCAGGATGGCTATGAATGTTGCTGAACACAATATCATACATATACTTAAAACTCTTTTTTTCTTGTTCATCACTTTTTGTTAGTGTTTGTGTATTTAATGTGTGGAGCAAGACAACTCTTCTAATGTGGCCCAGAGATGCCAAATGCTTGGACACCCCTGTGACTGAATCCGTCCTGCAGATGGAAATGCTACAAGGATCAACCTACAAAACTGGAATATGATGGTAGATTAAGTTATTATTTCAATGTCAATTTATAAATTTTCTTAGAAATACACCCTCAAGTATTTAGGAGTGAAGGATATATGTTAACTTAACCTCAACTCAAATGGTTCAGAAAACAAATTGTATATAACATACATAAGTGTGAAAACACAGAGAGACACTGCATAAGAAGAAGCAAATGATATGGGTGTTCTATGAACTATTTTTTCCCACTTTTGTAAGTTTGAAATCATTTCCAAATAACTTCTTTTAAATTAAGTTGGAGAAATAATAATAACAGGAAAATAAAAGGTACCTATGTAGGTAAGTTAAAAAACAACTAAGTTTTCAAGTTATTGTTCAAAAGGTTTTCTTCTTTGAGTCTTCATTCTTTCTTAAAAGATGAACAGATCTATAGCTTTCATAATTTTATCTAATTAAGTTAATATGTTGAAGCCAACATCCCATCAGTTGTAGGTTACTCAGTAGGAAGGATAAAACAAGCACTGAAAGTACAAGACCTCTGTTCCTCACACTATCCTTATTTACTATTTGTTAACTAGTGATTGCATTCCAATTTTCAGGTAAAACCTCAGATTTTAAATTATGACTTCAGTTCTACTCTTATGACAAGAGCATGCAGAGACAAACTCTGTGGGTGAAAAAGTGGAGAAGGGATGATTAACTCTTCACTGTATTCAAGATGAAAGAAAGTTGAAACCTGCTCTAATTTAGTTCCTAAATAATTGAGTTCTTTCTTTTCATAATGTACATCACTTTGTGGAGTATTAAAATTTGGGGAAGGTATTCTTACTAGTGTTTTATCTGTGCATTTGATGGTCTGAAGTAAAAACCCTTTTTCTTTTTTACTTTAAAATTCAGCTCAGGAATTTGCACCCCCTTGTGGTCAAATAAAATTTTTCATTTGCAAAATACTATTCCAATTGGGTTTGTTGTTCAGGCATAGGAACCATGTTACTTGGTTTTATTTTCTTCCATTTTAGTGAGTCGAGAAGGTTTAATGAAAGATTTTGGGTTTATTAAATAAGATTTGAAACAAAACAGGACTTAAATCTTAAAGTAACCTTCATAGAAACTTTAGTCTCTGCAAAATATAGATAATAATTGCATCCACCTCATCTGTTATCATGAGGATTCAAGGGGAAAAAGCATACGTACTTAGCACAGACATACTTAACACAGTACCTGACATAGAGTTGGTGCTCAATGTTATTATTTATAAACAACATCATCAATTTTATATACAGTCATTTTCTTGAAAGACTATACCAAAAGGGAGCTAGGTCAAAAATTTACCAATTCATGAAGTTCAATACAATCTTGCAAATAAGTTCCCCAAATAGATAATTTATTGAGATTTCCCCTAGCTGATTCCCCTTACAGGTCCATTATATTTTTAAAATACAAAAGGATATGTAATTATCTCTGGATGATAGAAATTTGGATGGTTTTTACTTTATGTATTTTAGACTGGCCTGATTTTTTTCTTTAACTTTAATAATTAGAAAGAGCAATAACACCATTCCATTTCCATGTTACTCTTATGAAATGGTAAAACAGATTATCATCCTTATTCATCTGACAGAAATCATTATTCATATTTGGCAAAAATCATAAGTCAGGCTAATTTATCATTTGAGGGACTCTTGAATATGAATGCTAATTCCTAATGGCACTAAATATAGTTTGATTTTTAAAACACCTCTTAAGCCATTTTGAAAAGTCAGGGTTAAAAACCATTAGCTAATATTTACTAATATGCCAAGCAGTGTTCAATGCCCTTAATATTTAGTTTGTTTAATTCTTACAACCGCCAAATGAGGTACTGGCATTACTACTTTTACAGAAGATCAAAGTGAGAAAAAGTAACTCATGTAGGGTCACACCAAGTAGCAGAGCTGAGATTCAAACCCAAGTTCATTGATTCCAGAGTTCACTCACTTAACCAGTACACAAAAGTACAATACACATATAAGACACACGTACTGTTCATACAGCCATGTTTCTTCTTGATCTCAAATTATTCAAATCAATCTTTTCCAACTGTACCTCATTAACGCAAATTGTGTTGGCCTTCTCCCATTTCCTTACTTCTTAGCATTTCCGACACTTTCATATTCATTGTTTTAACCCTCACAATGATATATCGGTATACTTAAACAGTTATGGTTCATCACAATTTGTTTTGCAACAAAAACAGGAAGAAAGAAAAACAGCAATAACCCAGATTTAAACTGTTGGATTCTTTAGAAACTTCTTGATAACTTGGAATCAGGAAAAAGGTAACCAATAAAAATAATCTTAAACTCCAATTATTTAGGATCAATGGCAGTTTTAAAAAATTTTTCATCTTAACTAGCCTGTTGGCAGATAGGATATCTCTACCAAGCAAATGAACCAGTGAAAGAGTTTTTTAAGGAAGGTGTTAAAATACTGATTTTTTCATCATTTATTTAGTTCTATTATAGTGCACTATTTTTGAAGGTTTTGATTGTGAGGTTTGCCTAGGTCTTGTGCTTCCACTTACTAGTTGTAAAACTTTGGGGCAAGTTTCTTGATAAGAGTCTTGGGGTGTCTTGTGTAAAATAAGGATAATATCTAATTCTTAGGGCTGTTGTGAGATATAAATAGGATCAATCCACAAATCGTTTATTTAGCACCATGCCTATCACAGGCGATACGTGGTAACTAGGTATTACTTATCAGTGTGTCACACAACGGAAACCCACCTTTGCTAGATTCAGTTCACTTAGCATGCCTTTTTTTAAAAAATCACCTTAAGTGATACCCAAAGACTGCCCATTCATCCATTCACCTCTTCCAACTGAGAGAATCATAAGTAGGATGTTGAGAGAAACTGGGTTCGATGAAAGAGCCTTCGTAACAGGACCGGGAAGGACCGGGGCAAATTTATGTACTCCTCAAGTCCCAGCAGACAGACAGCATGCGAGGTCACATACGTGGTTGTTGAGTCGGGAAAACTCCGCCTGTGTGTGCTCAGGTTGGCTCACAGAGCATGGGGAACGCCTGGGCTCCATAATCTGACAGAGGTATACTCATCACGTGCTTGTTACCTGTGCTCCTTTAGGCAAATTACTTACGAATGATAATAGTACCTACCTCACAAAGTTGAGGCTTAAATGCGATAGCTCCTGTAAAGAGTTGACACACAGAGAGAGCTCTGCACACAGGCGGGGCTGTTTTAAGTTCATGTTTATCCATACAATACAGATGGTCTCAAAGACACATTCCGTTGTTAGACACTGGCAATAAGCCGTGTTTCTTTTCGCTTAAGCTGCACCCTTACCGAGTTTTCTCGAACATTACATGAAATGCCTACCGTGTGATATATATAGTCTATGGACCTTCGGGCTCATGGTCCGAGGCTGAGTTAAGAAGGACCTGAACGTACGCGCAAGGAAAAAGGTAGGCTGATTGCCACCAAAGCAGCAAAGGAACCGCAGAAAACAGCAATAATTCTGCGCATGTGCAAGGAGCGGGGTTGGGGGAGGAGTCGGCGCTTGCGTACAATTGTCTGGAAAGCCAGAGAAGAGGGTGTTTGGAGGCGGTATTGACAGCTCTGAAGGCCTCCCGCGTTCCCGGCATGCGCCGGGGCGGCGGGGTTGGCTATAACGAATTTGAATGAGGAGCCTCAGCGCTTTCGGCGCCATTTTCGAGTGATGCCTGATCCCATCGATTTAGCAGGAGAGATGAGATAACCTGATCGAGAGTATATCGCCCCTAGGAATCCATCAAAAAATCACTAAAAAATCGCCAAAAATCCCTTCGAGGTAGAACAGTTCGCGGAGCTTCGCCAGGGTTGGCGCAGTCGGTAAGAGGCTGAAGTAGCAGAGCGGGACTCGGGAGGTGGCAGTGGTGGGACCTGCAGGCGGTGGGGGGGTGGAGGGAATGGGCACTGGGTCCGCCCTCACTTTAATCACGAAAAATGTGAGGAGATAGGGTTGGGGGTAACTAGGTGTCTCCGAGTGGGCGGTGGCGGGCGGAATGTGGCGGGAGCGCGGAGAGGCGAGTGTGTGGGGGGAGGGGAGTAGCAGTTTGAGCGGGACGCTGTCGAGCTGCGACTGAGCAGCCACCGCCCATGGGATCTGTCAGCAGGACCTCAAGAGGACCGGGACGGGGTGCGGTGGGGCACCGCAGGGAGCGGCCCTTGACAGAAGCAGGGGGATGAGCACCTCCTCCCCTGTTGCCGAACGGAGTGGTCTTTTATCGCAGTTTTCTCCGCCGGTGGACTACGGTCTTTTCGTATCAAGAAAGTTAAGGTCGGCAGAAACTGAGGACCTGGAGTAGCGGGTTCCTCCCGTCCGTCGTGCGGGACCCAGCCCAATATATTGTCTTTGAAGCTAAAACGTGAGGTGCCCTAGAAATGTGAGTTTCACTATACAGCACTCTGGCTCTGAACGCTTCGGTCCGGGCTGGGGTAGCACTGACCGCTTTAACAATTTGGGACAGATGGGGAGGGGGCAGATTTTTGAGGTATTAGCGGACTCTTTGGGAAGATGCTGGACTTTCGATTTTTGCTTGTGATTTTTGTCATTTACTCTTCCAGTGTTGTCCTTTCTTGGGGGAGGGGGTCTTGGGTGAGATGAAAGATGGGGCTTTGAGCTTGCAATTTCCTTTCTCTTTGCGATTTCCCCCAAGTCGCACTTTTCATGGAAGACTTTTCTTCTCCAGCCTTTGAAACATGTTGCGTGGAGAAAAACAATCGGTGCATCAGTAACGATGTTTTCCTCCTGAAAAGTCTTTACCCGGACAATTTAGCAGTAATTTTGCAACCCCCACCTTTTTCTTGGAAACTCGACTCTGAGGCGTAGAACGAGGAATGTATTTATCATTTACTTTAGTGATAGATTTTTTTTTAGCTCCCAATTTCCACCAATTCCTTTACTCGACAACTCCAATGATTTGAGCCAGTGATGGCTTTAAGTAATACTTTATTGACTTTGACCTTTATAAATATTTTGGATTTGGAATCCTTTTCTGCGCTGAAGGCGCCAGTAGATTAACCCTTTGCCGGCACGATGTTTTGCGTGTGGGGCGCACAGCTCTGTGTTGAGAACACGCAAAAGATGGTTTTGCAACAGCTATTCGGTTGTTCTCAAAGAGGAATAATGCTGCAGAAAAACCGCAGTCACACTCTATTCAGGGTGGTTTGTGTAAAGTTCCCCCCACCCCTAGAGTAGATGTAACGATTGAGTGATTTCTTATTTCTGTAAAGACTAGGGGACCCGCCCTCACAATCTTTCAACGAAGAGAACGGGAGAGGGCAATGTGCCGATTTTGAAATTGTGTCTGACGGAGCTCCCAAAACACTGGACTTTTTATCCCCTGATTGGCTGGAAGAAAGCGGACTGGGGGCTTTGAATGTTAGACACTAGATTATAATACTCGACTTCACGAAAAATGGTATTTTTAGAGAACCACGGAAATAATTACAAAAGGTTAATATGGGTTGTTAAAAAGCAGCTGGTCTTTAATATTTTTTCATAAAGGAACTTAGAGTAATTCTGAAATGTATATTAAAAGAAAAATCGAGGAGGCAATTTTCGCAAAATAGTATTCTGCTGGCAAAAATCACAAGACATTTATATATCCGCCCCTGTTCTCTTGGTTAAAAACTGAGTGAAGCACTGGATTTTTTTTTTTATTTTTTTGACAAAATTTTCATCATAAACTACATATATTTCTTAAATACAGATTGCTGGAGAATTGTGGGGTTTTTTATTTTGGTAAAAAGAAACTTTAATATTCTTGATGTTAAGAGTTTTCCACATTTTTTTACAAAAATTGGATATATTTTAAAAACTTGTCACATCTAATTTAAAATACATAGATTTTACTAACTCAGCCATTGCAGAGGGCTTAAAACTTTATTTACAAGAAATGTACGTTGCTTGATTTACACAATAGAGGTAAGTATGCACAGGAGTATATATATTATTTCATTTCTTTAATAAATATAAGAAAATATTGCATACAACAGCGTACCCAATGTGATATATTTGGTCGGGTTTAAGTTGATTTTTAATACTGCTTGGGACAGCCGTCAGTGAATTTCTATTTATGACCAAGACTGTCATTCCATTTACTTGTATCTTGATAAAAGTTGGGTGTGGTTTTCAAAGAAAATCGGTAAATTCACTGATAAAAAAGATAGCTCTTGATCCTTTTTAAACATTTTTCTTTTAATTTAATAGAAATTTATGTCTTTATGAATAGTAGTTGAAATTTTGAAACTTTGTATTCTCACATTAGGTCAAATAAGCATTGATAGGCAATATTCAAATGAAAAGATACTAAAACTTTTATAATCTCTGCAGGGCTGTAAATATAACATTATGATACCTGACCTAGTGTGGATTTTGTGTGTGTGTATGTGTGTGTGTGTTTTACTGTTTTGTTTTTTATGTTTTAATTTTTATTCAGGTTATTATGTGACTTGGAGAGTTTTGAGGGTAAAAAAGGCTTTCAAATTCTACCAGGCTGTTTAAATTTAAACATACTTTTTTTAAAAGATTTTATTTATTTATCTTTATAGGGGAAGGATAGGAGAGAGGGAGAGAGAGAGAAATATCAATGTATGGTTGCCTCTCATGCATCGCCTGCTGGGAACTGGCTTGCAACCCAGGCATGTGCCCTGACTGAGAATCGAACCCGATTCTTTGGTTCGCAGGCCCGCACTAAATCCACTGAGCTACACCAGCCAGGGCTAAACATACTTTTTTAATGCTTTGGTTTATGTTTTTTGTTTGTTTGGGGGGTCAGATGGGTGAGGATTGTTTTGCTTAATAAGCCATTTTTAAAAGAAGTAAAGGATTCCTTTATTCAAAATTCTACACCTAAAGCTTGAGAATGAACTAGAACCTAAATAAAATCCACAGCATTCACATATATTTTACTTTTTATGAGATGGTAGATTAGAAGGAAGATTTTGGTTTTGATTTGTGGGTGCAACAGTTTTTATGTTTCCAACAGATGCATATAATTATTATATTATGTATATAATTATAATTTATTTTCTATTGTACTGTAAAGACTAGAAAAGTCATACTACCACAGGAAAACAATGGCAAGGAAAGGTGTTGCTTCAGTAGTTCAACTCTATTTAAAGCTGTGTTTACATATTGTAGGGGAGAGGGAACTAGAGAGGTTCCCTGGTAGCATTCATTTTCATTTGTTTGTCCTTCTTACTAGACAAACAAAAGTACAATTTAAGACTTCATTTAAATGCTGTCAACTGTATTAATGTGGCCTTAGTAGTGTGACACTACTTTTTCTAATCAGATTAATACCATTTTTTATGTTTATCATGAACTAGAGAGCTAAGGATGAAAATTTCAAAATAACTTTCATATTCTGAATTCCTTGTATCATCATCTTTTTCTACTATATTTTTGCTTTTTGTTTTGTGAAGGCTTACGTATATTTTTATTTCTGTTTATTTGTTTATAGGTATGTAGCAACAGTTCAAATGTAACAAAATATTTTAATCCAGAAATGTTGATCAGTTTATTGGGTTTACAAAAAGAAAAAATATAGCTAGAAGACTGTATTAGGTATTTCTTTTACATGATACATAAACTTTCTCTAATTAAAAAAAAAAACAATTAGAGAATGAATTTACACACTTTTGAAATATTCTACACAAATTTCTCTCATTTAAAAAATTACTGGCCTAATAGCTCTTGTCTTTTATTTCATTTAATAAAGCTTAATGATCCCATGTTAATTTCTTTTTAACCCCTTTTTAAAAGAAACATAGTATTGATGTGGTTATAACTGGAAAACACATCTTGGAAAGACTTGTCATATTTTAGAGTACTAGTGTACATGGAGTTTTGTTCTTTTTATTATTATTCAGCAAACTTAAAAATACTGTGTGCCAGGTATGTAATTAAAACTCAAACTATGACTTGCTGAAATTTGGTAGACCCTCTCTTAAGACCAAAGGAAATCAATAATAAATTACCACTTTATTTCAAATGTGTCAAAAATGATACTAAGCTGTTTTACTTTTTTTACAAGTGACTATTAGAGATTCAGAGTTGCTTTACTATTATGAGTAACACCAGTTTTAGGATATCACATTACTAATATGTGTTTATATATTTGTCTGATTATTTGCATATACAAATGACTGTAAAGCCTTCCTAAAAATGTTGATATCTGATGAGGAAATGGTTTTCTTTTGCCTTTTTTCCTCCTTGACTGTCCTAGAGATGCTTAAGAGATCTTCCTTTTAGAAATATAAGTTTCAAATATTAGAATTGGTGTTAAATCTATATGAATTTTATTCTATATACTTACTAAATAATGAGACATTTAATATACTTTTGGTTAATCCTGTCTTTTGTACTGGAAAGACTTGTGAGGTCTAAGTATAATAATAGGCTGTTTTGTAATAGATTTGAGTTTCACTATTTCAGTTTTTTTTACATCATCTTTTATCATCTGATTTAATATTTGTCCTGTATTTTAACTCACTTTGTTATTATTATTTACTATAGTTTGTTTTTCTGCTATTTAAAAACTTAATATTTGGCAGAGAGTACATACTGGTGTCTACTATTCTCCTTTTGTGATTTCTAAAGTTGATACCTTAATTTTTAGAGTGCTTAAATATAGAAAACTTTATATCTTTAAGGAAGACTGTAGATATTATTTAATTTTTAAAAATGTTATGCTATTTGAACTGGCATTTGTAGGTTATATGTGTGTGGTTTTTGCCATTAAACAATCAGATATTTAGTGGAAAAGGATTAAAGGTTTATTTGGTTTTCATTTCTTTTCCTAAGTCATTTTTAAGTAAAAGTGGAAAACTCAGAGCATTATGGATCACAAATAGTACATTATAAATCTTTGGTAGTTCAACAATTTAATATTTTTAATTAGTTGATTGCCTCTAAATCAGTAAGATACAGGGGAAACAAATTAAAAAGCTACTTATATACATTTAGTTGGTTACATTGCTTCTGCTTGGAAACATTTAAAAAAAAACATTGGCCCAATAGTCATCCGTTTATTACTTATATTTTAATTTGTTTAAAGAGTATATTCTATATTTTGTTCTGTTACAATTGTAATGTCTTATAATATTTGGAAATATCAACATTATTGTTCACTCAGGCATGGCAAAATACCAAAGTTGAAAATAATGGTAATTCATCATTAAATATTTGACAATTTGGGGAGAAAGGTAGTTAAAAATTTCACTCCATCCCTTGACAATTTTTTTAAACTGGGTTTTATGAGTTTTAGCAGCACAGAGAAACTCTATCTCTGATATTTTCATTTTGAATCTTTACTAGTTTTCTAATACCCATTAATACACGCACACTTGCACACCCCTACACTGCTTTAAAAATTAAAGCTCTAAAGAGAAATGAAGGCAGAAACATACCAACCTGATTTGTTTGAAGAGGTTTCAAATGATAAAGCATATCACAATTGTTTCTAATCAAGTTATCTCTATTTAAATAACATTATGTTCAAGTTATTGTTTTTTTTGTTTTGTTTTGTTTTTTTTAACAGGTAAGGTTGAGGTCATTTTGAAGACCTTATCTTTGTGTTCAGGGATCCACTGTGGAACTGCAAGAGGTGGAAATCTGTTGAGTGTCTTCATGCTATAATACATGACATTTTTATTGCAGGTTTTGACCTTTAGAAGAAAGCTAGTTCTGGAGAATAACCTAACGTCTTTGGTTGTACATTCACATAATGCATTGGAACATGTTAGGAGATTAAGGTATACTAATGAATTTCAAAAGCATGCAATTTTATATTTTTGCACTTGGCCTAAACAATTGGTCAAGCTAGAAGTTTTAGGTGAGCGAAAAATCAGTGAAGATTTATTAATACAAAAGTCATCCTGTGAAGGGGCCAAGGTTGATCTTGTTTATTGAAACTCCAAATTTTTTTTATATAGTTGATGTTATCTTGTATTAGGTCCACCTCCAAGTGAATTTATTTAGCCTGAAGATAAGTATATATAGGAATTTTTTTTCCTGTAAGGTGATTGTGGTGTTATATGTAAAAGAATTAAATAGTAGACTTTAAATCTTATAAAATGGAAGGTTTAAATCAAATGGAATTTGGTGCTTAGCTCTGTGACAGGTATAGTGATAGGTCAAACCTACAAAATTAGATATAATTAATGAAAATATTTTAAGAGCATTTAACGTATTCTAAGTAGTAGCCTATCTGAAAGTGGCAATTTGGTTGAAACTGAAAAACCCACTCTAAGCAGAAACTAATATCTTACTCATAGGTACACCAAGTAAAATATTTCAATTGTTCATATCAAAAGTTGCAAACTTTTAAAAAGTAAATTGTAGAATGCCAAAATTTCTAGTGACTTATAATCTTCCTCCAGAAAACTTGATAATACATCCACTTTTATAGCATATTTTCTCTGATTTGTATAGTTTAAAAATTTCAGATACTTAGCTAATAAAATTCTTGATTGTTTTCTAAATGTCAATCTGGTATAATGAAAATGAACTTCTTAAAGTATTACTAGATTTTACTTGGGTAATTTTTGTATTATAAAGTATTTAATCACTTGATAAAGAATTAACCATAATAATTATTTAAAAAATAACCATTTGCTAAGTAAGTGAGGTTTACCAAAATATAATGTACTATAATTTTTTCTTTAAATATTTTTTCACCTAAAAATATTTTTTATACTTAAAATATAAGAATTTACAAAGCTTTGCTTTCACTGTAATTTAGTCTTAAGAGTGAAATGTAATTATCATGGTCATAGAACTGCTTTTATTTTTAAACATGTTTTTAAACAATGTTAAAATATTCTTAAAGAAGATTCTCATGTTTGTTTAAAAATTTCTGAACATTGAGATACACATCAAAATACTTAAAATGTTAGATGCTTCTGTATTGGTAGATGTTAGATAATCCAGGAATGCAAATTTATTGACAATTAAGGTTAAATAAAATGTTAAAATTTAATAGAAGTCAGTTTAATATCAGGGTGAAGTCAAGTGGTGATGTCATTATACTGAAAGTGATTGAGATAAATACAATATTAGAATATCTTCTTACCTTTGATTTGAGAATGTTATTTTAAAAAGCAGTTTAGTTTGAATAGGAAGAAAATAAAAATTTGCTTCCTTGTAACTTAACCAGTGTTTTCCAAGTTAGAAAATATTCATATGACAAGTAAAAACATGATTTCTTAAGTGTCTAAAAAAAAATCCAGGTTCAATTTATCACTTTCAATCCAGGTATCTTTACACACAGCCTTATTGAATTAAATGGTCTTTTGCATATATATTGTAAATAAAGACATAAATTCACAGAGTTGTTCCTAATTTAGAGAGTTTGTGATTTGTGTTCTTTGAAGTTGTCAAAACTTATTGTTTGGACACAATTTTTTTTTTAATTGTTGTTCTTGTACAGTTACATTTACTCCCTTCCCAGCCCACTGCCCCAGCCCTCCCCACCTCCCTCCCATTTCCACTGTACACAAATTTTTAGTATCATAAAATTGTCCTCTTTGTATACTGGTTTATAAACTTCCTAGGTTTTTTTCTGTAAGTAATTTAACATCTAAAAGAATCAATGAAAATAGTAACAGTTTTCTTGTATTTAGTCAGTTCTTATAGGGTAAGGAACTTTACCCTAATTTGTAGTATGTGTTATTTTAGGAGGCAAGTTAATAAAGACTTTTACTGCAAAGTGTGATTGGCTATCTTTTAATTTCTTCTTAAAGGACATTTTGTAAGGATTTTGGCTGTTGTAAATTTGCAGATCTCCTTATCTGTATCTAACTAAGCCTTGATATGTGGTTCATTATGTCAGATTTTGAGAGAAAGGATTTATTGTTATTTTTTAGTGATAAATTTATATCTTGTTTTTGCAATATGTATATTTTTGCTTAAATACATTTTTAGGGTTAAATAACATTTATTTTAAAGAAAAATTCTTAATTGTTACAGCAGTTATGCTGTCTGTTCCTATTTTATTGAAATAGTAATCTTTAGGTGGGGGAAGAATATTTGAATAAACTAAAATAGGGGAACTTATATTTTAAGCAATTTTTTAGCTATACCAACATTCTTTAATGGAGGTTTTATAGTGCTGCTGAGGATTCATTAAGAGTAGATACAATTATCTTTCATAATAAAAGTTTTAAAATGTTTATTTGAAGCCATTTTGTTGTATATATTTTCTTCTTTTCTTGACTAGCAAATGTATCCTTAATCTATTTCTATTTTTCCAAATAAGACCTAATGTATCAGAATCACATTTTCTAATAAGCATTTTCAAAATGCAATATTTAATGTGAGGATTTAAGTTCTCCACAGCATAAACCACACTTTTCATATTTCATTAACATATAATTTGGCTTAATTTTACTTTCCTATTTTCATGGTTATAGTCACTTGGAACAAAAACGTGCAGCACGTTTCAAATGTAGCTGTTGATACTGATTAATCTACTAACTAATAGTTTATTAATTTATTAGTTTGGAAATGTCCTAAATTTTAAAAACCCTTTGCTGTTAGTTTTTTTATTGTATAACTTTATAACAAATTCATATATTTAGTAATTTATTATCCTGTGATCCTCAAAATTATTTTTTTATTTTTATTATTAATATTGTTTATTTTTTATTGAGCTGCTTAGCAGAAAAATTATTTTTTCAATTTTTAGAAAAATAAAGGGTGGGTTTTTCATTTACAAAGTATTATGATCTGAATTTTTTTAATGTTACTGTATTTTATACTTTTATTTTAATCTCAAACCTACCTTTCTTGACCAAAAATTTTTAAAATTTATCAGCAATTTCTAGCATTTATTAAAAAACGTATAGAATTTCTAATTTTTCTGACTTTTAAAATATTTTTCAGAATCACAATTTCCCTAGATGTTAAAAGATAAGAATTGCAGTTAAATGTAAATATTTAAGTTCATAAATAGCATCACATTCAACTTTAAAGGTAATTTGACAGAACAACTTCTGTTATCATCGGTTGATAATTATGTACTGTTTTTAGCTTTGCATCACACATTTAAAGTAGTTAAATTACACATAGAAAGTCTTTAATAATTGGAAGTTTTGTAAAAAAGTTTATGTGCTAAAATCTTATTTCTTTGTTAGTAGTGTTTAACATCCTCTGTATATGGTGGCGATTAGATATGTGGGACCTGGGAGCCTGGAGCTTTTTATAAGCAAAATGTAATTTCATTTCTTGATTAATTTTTACATATTTTCTTATTCTTCAGAAGAATAGGTAGGGAAAATATTCTTTATGAATTTACGCTTAACCTTGATAAACAGTGAGTGTTGATAATTGAGCAGTTAAATATAAACTAGGAGTTGCAGATCATTACATGTCATTAATTTATTTCCTTAGATACATTATAGCTTCTCTTTCTAATCGAAACACCAATTTTGTCTTCTTTCTTCCCATCCCTTTTTTTTATTAATTGTATGGCTTTTCTCAGTTTGCTTCCTCAGAAGCAGCAACAGTGAATAAACAACTATCACCACAGCCCTTGTTCCTGTCCCTTACAGCTGAGAACAGGGCCTGGGAGATTGCTGCTGCTAGTCAGCTGTTGTACCTAATACATCAAATATGCGATGATGGTAGCCAAAAAACCCTGTAACCACCAGTTTTTACAGGCTAGGTAGGAAAGGCCCCACTGTCAGTGTAACCCATCTATAGTATAATGAATACATTCTTTGACAAAAATATATCTTCCCAAAAGAGCATAAAAAGAATAGTAGATACTTATTTTTAGACTCATTATTTTTTACTGTTTACTCTGGTTTTAGTTAATGTAATTTTTTATTCAGTTAATTTCCTTTGTTTAAATGGAAACCTGTCTTCTGGAAGTATGTGTATATGGTATTCCATGTTTTTCACTTTTAAGCTGGTAGAATGGGAAAAATTAGTAATTAGTTGCTGATAACACAAGTTAGGTAATACATCAAGGAAAGAAAAGTTGACTGTGCCCACAAATGAGTGTTTGTTTTATTTTGGGGCCATATTCTGAGCCTACATTATTTTTGTTTTATATAGCCCAGTCTAAACAAAGCCAGCTTCTTGACCTCATTCTAACCTTATACTACTTAGTATTGTATATAACTAAATCCAAAGCATGCTGAACATGAAAACTCATGTCTCTACTTTTTCTCTCTATTAGAATGTCTTATATCTTGAAAGTTCAGGAAAAGATTTATTCTAAATCCTTTGAAAGCAGGACTTTGTAATTTTAACTAATATAGAGAGTGTTTTTTATTTTTACAATTTGAATTTTCATAGATTTGCATCAACTAAATATCTACATTTTTCTCCTCTTTTGTATCTAAGTAATTGCAATAGGTTGTAATTACATGGAAGTGAATATTGGATTTCTGTTAAAGTTCTGATACCATTTGTAGTATTCATGCTGGAAGCTACAAATAACATTTTAGTATATGTCTTAATTTAGTAAATGTCTTTTTCATTATATTTTATTGATTATGCTATTACAGTTGTCCCATTTTCCCTCCTTCATTACCCTCCACCCTGCACACCCCCTCCCACCCACATTCCCCCCTTTAGTTCATGCCCATGTGTCATAAGTTCTTTAGCTTCTACATTTCCCACACTATTCTTGCCCTCCCCTTGTCTATTTTCTACTCACCATCTATGCTACTTGTTCTATGTACCTTGTCCCCCTCTCTCCTCTTCCCACTCCCCTATTGCTAACCCTCCATGTGATCTCCATTTCTGTGTTTCTGCTCCTGTTGTAGTGGTTTGCTTAGTTGGCTTTTGTTTTAGGTCTGGTTGTTAATACTTGTGAGTTTGCTGTCTTTGTACTGTTCATATTTTTATCTTCTTTTTCTTAGATAAGTCCCTTTAACATTTCATATAATAAGGGCTTGGTGATGATGAACTCCTTTAACTTGACCTTATCTGAGAAGCACGTTATCTTCCCTTCCATTCTAAATGACAACTTTGCTGGATAGAGCAATCTTGGATGTAGGCCTTTGATTTTCATGACTTGAAATACCTCTTTCCAGCCTCTTCTTGCTTGTAAGGTCTCTTTTGAGAAATCCGCTGACAGTCTGATTGGAACTCCTTTGTAGGTGACTGTCCCCTTGTCCCTTGCTGCTTCTAGAATTCTATCCTTCATTTGAATCTTGGGTAATGTAATTATAATGTGCCTTGGTGTGTTCCTCCTCGGGTCCAACTTCTTTGGGACTCTCTGAGCTTCCTGGACTTCCAGGAAGACTATTTCCTTTGCCAGATTGGGGAAGTTCTCCTTTATTATTTGTTCAAATAAGTTTTCCACTGGTTGCTCTTCTTCTTCCCCTTCTGGTACCCCTATAATTTGGATGTTGGGATGTTTAAAGATGTCCTGGAGGTTCCTAAGCCTCTCCTCATTTTTTTGAATTCTTGTTTCTTCCTCGTTTTTTGTTTGGTTGTTTCTTTCTCCCTTCTGGTCCACTCCATTGATTTGAGTCCAGTTTTCCTCCCAC
>PVKU01007313.1:77365-89679 GCA_004027475.1 Anoura caudifer
TTCATCTAATTTGTGAGCAAAATCAACCAATTCTGTAAGCATCCTGATTACCAGGGTTTTGAATTGTGCATCTGATAGGTTGGCAATCTCTTCATCGCTTAGATAAATTGGCTCTGGGGCTTTGATTTGTTCTCCGGTTTGAGCCATTTTCATTTCTGGGTTTTTTTGTTTGTTTGTTTGTTTGTTTGTTTGTTTTGTCCAGTCGCGGCTGTTACGTAGTGAGGGGTGGAGCCTCAGGTGTTCCCCAGGGCGGGACAGCCCAGTCGCTGGGTACTGACGCTGTATGTGGGGGCAGGGTCTGAGAGGAGATGATGGCAGTTGCTTTACTCACTCTCAGATTCCAGTTCCTTTCACCGCTTCCCCTTTGCCTGGATTATCTGTGTGTGAATGTGGGACTACCCGGTCAGCCAGCCGCCTTGTGCAGCCTCACTGGTTCTGCACAGTTGCTGCCCCGTGCCCGGGGTCTGCTAGTCACCACCTGTGCACCTGGGGGCTGCCAGCCGCTGCTGCCTGCGAGCCCGGTCCGCACCTCCGCTTTTTCCTGCCGCGACTCCGCCCCTCTTACCGGTCTGGATGAATCGTTGTTGGACTTCCAAACAGTTTGATTTTCTGAGTTCTGGTTGTTTTCTTGTTTCTAAATCTTTGTAGTCCTTAATTTGGTTGTGAGAAGAGGCACAGTGCGTCTGCCTATGCTTCCATCTTGGCCGGAAGTCAATTTAGTAAATGTCTTAATTCAAAGTCTGACATTTGCAATAGCATTTCCTTAAAAAAGTAATCATAGTTTTTCCCTGGTAATCTTCATTAAAAATCACACCTGATCACTCCCATATTTAAAGTTTTTCCTTACCAATTACAGTAAACTAAGAATATTAGTTCCCTACTAATATTACCCAAAAAAGTTTTGTTGAATATGCTTGGTTATCTGGTGATAAATGAGCCCACAGCCTTGTTTAACATTGTGAAGTGAAACATATTAAACTGTAAATTGAGATTACATTTTTTTTACTAATACTGAAATGTTTTAATATGTTGATTAATTTAACAGATAACAATACTTATTGTTAAATAACCCTTAACAAAAATGTGAGGTACATAATCCTTTATATTAAAAATACATTGTTTTTACTACTGATTTTAATTACTGTGTAAAGTGTCCGTGAACTACCTGTACCAGAAAAACCTAGAATAAAACATTTTTCCAAACCTGCTGAATCGGAATCTAGGGCTGGGGCTCAGGAATTTGTGGTTTTTTCCAAGATATGACTTTTGTTTTAAAGAAGCACTGCCCAAAATTAAATGAGAGAGGATTCTTCATATCAAAAAACCATTTACAATTTCTGCTTTTTTCCCTTTTTGGTCATGGTGTTTGTAGGCTCAGTAGCTAATTATGAATCTTTTCATTTCTACTGCAGTTGTTCTAGATAAATCTTGATTTTTTTTCAATCATGAGGAAAGTTGTATTATGCGAACTTTACTTTTGTTCAAGTACCTTGGGCCAAAATTAGCCTGATCTATTAGAACATTCAGTTTATTTACATTTGGTGAATTGATCACTTAAGAATTTGTTTAAATTTTCATTTAGATAGTTGCTATTTTTCTTAAATGTAGTTTCAAATATTGGAGAAAGGGTAACTTTTGTTATTCTGCTTGTGAGAGCATTTGACAAAATTCTAGTAAAATTGAAGATATACACAGGTTTGAACCAAACAATTCCATTCCTAAATGTCCTAGATAAACTAAGACGTGTGAAACAGTTTTACTTTTACTTTCAATAGGGAAAAAAAACTGAGAGCAATGTAAATGTTAAGCAGCAGGAGAATGGCACATTGTGACATAGTCATATGATGAACTCTTTGTTTATACTTCTATTTAAGTGACAGCTGTGTGTATTGTCACAGATGAATGACAAAAATAGCTTGCAAATAGTTTTATGCAACATAACAAATTTTGTGTGTGTGTGTGTGTGTGTGTGTGTGTGTGTGTGTGTGTATGATGTGGTACCATTTATATAAACCTTGAAAGCAATGTTATACATGGTCCAGCAGAAGTAACACCATTGAGTATGGTTAGTTGGGGATGTGAATGTCTTGCACAGATGGACAGCAATTTGAACATTTCACCTGAAATGTCATACGGTGTGCTTGAGTGTGATATTGTTATGTTACAGAATTTCATGCTTATGATTTTGTAATTTAAACATTTTACATAATAAAAAGAGGTGTTATTTCTACCAGACCCTGTATATTGTTTTAAATATTTGAATTTGTAGAAATAATGTCAGAAGCATGTACAGGAAATAAATACCAAATTCAGGATTGTGATTGTATCTCAAGAGAGAAGAGAATGGGATTAGGATATGGTACACAAAGGACTCAACTATATAGGTAATCTCTTTTCTCAAAAAAAAAAAGGCAGAATATTGGAATTAAATAACTGGTGGATTGGAGGGCTAGGGGTAGGGTGTGGAGATTATTCTGGTATTCTCTTGGTTTCTCAGTGGACTTAAAATGTGGATTTTTCTTTCCATATTAATGAAAAAATATCCTTTTTTGGTGAAGATATTCTACAATAAGATATATAATTGGAATGAATGTTTCATTAAGAGTATGGATAGGTTTAATCTCTTCTTTCTATTCTATTACTTGTAGTAAGTGCTTAACTGTTAGTGGTGTAGTAACTACAACTTAGCCTTGGCCAGGTGGCTCAGCTTGTTGAAGCATTGTGCCACCCACCCAAAATTTGCAGATTCGATGTGTTCAGGGCACATACCTAGGTTGTGGGAACGATTAATTCTCTCACATCAATCTCTCTCTCTCTCTCTTCCTTCCTCTCTCCTTCTCTTTTTCTGTTTCTGTCTGTCTGTCTCTCTCACATACACACATGCACATTTCTCCCACTCCCTCTCTTCCTGTCTCTTTCTCTCTAAAATCAATGAAAATATCCACAGATGAGGGTTCAAAAAAAATGAACAATTTACATGAAGTCTGCCCAGAAAAAGTCTGATAATTATTAATATAATGAGAACAGTTTGCAAGACATCAGAGTAACCTGGCAGCCAAGGAGAGTGGACTGGAATGTGCATGTGTGAACAATGACGACTTCGCTATACTAGTCAATGGGGGCAGTAGACTCTATTGAGTGAGCATATGTGCTGTGTGGCCTCACATTCAAAATGAGTGAGTAGGTAGAGCAATGAATCTGCATCAGTTTTTGTGTCAAGCTTGAATATTCCTCTGGGGAAACTATTCAGTGATTCAGAAGGCTGCTGGTCATTGGCAGCTTCGTCAAGACAACGTGCCCACACTCATGCATCCTCTCCTGCAGTGTTTTTGGTGAAACATCAAATCACCCAGGTGACAGCCCTGCTACAGCCCAGATTTGGCGCCTTGCAACGTCTGGCTTTTCCCAAAACTAAAATTCAAGAGATTTCAGACTGTCGATGAGATTCAGAAAAATAAGACAGGGCAGCTGATGGCAATTGGGAGAACTGTGTGAGGTCCCAAGGTGCCTGCTTTGAAGGGGTCTGAGGTGTCATTGCCCTACGGACAGTGTATCTTATATCTTATATTTTTTTACATAAATGTCTCTTTTTCTATATTACATGGCTGGATACTTTTTGCACAGCCCTCATGATATATCCCACAGAAATCAAACCTTTTAACCAACTTAGGTTTCTAGGATATTTTTAAGTATTTTTGTTTTTAAAGATAAGATATATAATGATTGTTTTGGGTTTTTTTTTTTTTTTTTGCCTATTGGCTTTTAATCCTTACTCTCCTAAATAAAGAGCAGCCATGGAAATAATTTCTCTTATCACTACTCGTTCATTTACTCTTGAATTCACCTGTTTTTTTAATTTTTTTATTTATAATTATATTTTTATTTGTAAATTTTTTTAGTGTTCAAGTACAGTTGTTCTCCAATTCCACAACTATATTTTCTTTTGATTTGGCCATAGACTAACATTTTTAAATATTTCTATATGCATTTTAAACTCCACCTTAAGCTTGGTATTCATCCTGTATTCTAATAGATTCTTGAAATTGGGCAATATGTGGAGTTTTAGATTTTGCAGTAATGTATATGTATATCTATGTGTGTGAGATTGATCAATCTTGAGGTATGATCTTGAATTTATCTTAAGATATCTTTAGTTATATGATGTTCTCCAAAAGCCAGTGTGCTTCAAGTTAGACATTGAAGTAATGAGTTTTAATTACACATATATATTTGATCTTTGAACTCCAGGGAGGTAAAAGCAATAGAAAAGTGAGTTTTAAAAATTAATAATAATGCTCTGGACTGAAATATATAAATGCTGCTGCTGGATTTTATAATCTGTGATTGTTATATGCTTCATAGGGATCAAAAAATTGTCATCCTCAGTTGAAAATTTTCTAACTTATTTAATATGAAAAATTTTTTAAAGTCTTCACTTTTATCTTTTTCCTAGGTTTAATAACAATAAAATGAAGATCATAATGAAACAGCCTATACTTAGTTCAGCAATTTTTACCTTGTAAGTATTAACTCACAGTCCCCCTATCATTGCTATAAAAAGTTACTGTGTAATGTCATTTTTTGCTTTATTTCTGATTTTCTTTTTACCATCCTAGAATGTTAACTTTCTAACCTCCCCTTATCCTTTCTACACATTGAAGTTTGGTATTTACTTAATCCAGTTTAGAGCAAAAATAATGCCATTGCCATAGGTAAGTTTTCTATTTGGGAAAGTATTTTACAGCCAGGCCCCAGCATCTCTAAATCTTAGAATGACAATTTTAAACCCTTTTTCTTCCAAAGGAATTTACAAATAAGTAACGGTCTTTTCTCATGATCATCATTATTTAGTTTCATTAACAGTTATCTTATGGTTTTATAAGTTGGAAGTATCTTCTCCACTTAAATTGTTTTTTCATTGATTTTTTTTTTTGTTTTACATTTCACTAAGTTACAATTCAGACTTCTTTGTGAGTGCTTAAAATTTAGCTGTTAAGCTTCAGGAGTTGGGAAAAACAGGAAGGCAATCCCTTTTACTTCCTTTTATATATACACATGCACACTTCTTAGATTATAAAATAATTTTATCCTGATTCATGTAATTTTTGAGAAATTAGTAAATTCTAAGAAAATAATTTAACAGGCTAGCTGAAATTAATATTATCCCCCTCAAAAATTCTCAAATCCAGGTAGATCATGGTAAACGCACAAGGTACTTAATTCCCTAAAAATATTTGATACCCTATACCAAAATGATTCATTTCCATCAATTTCTTTAGCTAATTCTACATCTCTAAATAAAAGAAACTTGATGTTAGAGGGATGGCCCTGTTTAATAGTACTTCAGATGCTTTTCTTACATTACCTCATACCATTGCATTAGTGACCCAGTAAATAATGTGTATGTGTTAAAAAGTGACCTTGTGATTTCAGGTGATTAGCCATTGAACTCAGTAAGTAGTTTTTAGGGTTGAAATAAATTAAATATTGAAAACTTTGAATAATGAGCCAGTTTGAAGAATAGTAGCCAAATGTCATGGGTCACTTCTTTTTCTAATTTTGTCACTGGAAATCTAAAATGGAAACATTTGCAAATCCCCAAAGATTTCTACATAATCAATGCTTGGGTTTCTTAATTGATCCCTTGGAAGCCTGCTCAACTTTTCTTCAATGTTAAGTCTTAGAAAAAGAAGTCTTTTCAATTGGTATTGTGCTCTTACTATAGACTAGAGGGTAGTCCATTTTTCAAAAAAAAAAAATAATAGGTATCATTTAACTTATAACATCACATTCTCAAGCTCATTTCATTTCCTTTATAAATTTCTAAGCAAACAGCCTTTCTTGGATACTCTCAAGTATCTTTTAAACATGTAATTTGCAATATTTCGTAGTTGGAAAGCTTTCTGTTTTCCTAGGGATTAATGCCTGGAGTTCCCTTTAAGATGCAAAAGTAGAACATAGTGACAGTAGTCAGTGATTCTGTATGATTGTATGTGTATGCCCTCTTCTGAAGTTATTCATTTATAAAATGTAGATGTTCCAGAAGTTGTGAAGTGTTGGTGTTTCATATACTATTTGATGCTCTCAAAATTAAATGATGGCAGTATTTGGGGTTCATTTTCACAAATCAAGTAAAGAGATGAAACATTTTTTGTTTGTTTTTTAATTTAAAGCTCTTAAACTTGCATTACTTAACAAAACATTCAAAAATAGTCATTTCCTATCTCCCCCCACTTTTTTTTTTTTGAGCTATGTTTTGATTTTTTTCACATTGCACTTTTGGGTATATAGACAAGTTATATAATTCTGTTATGTGAATTTAAAATAACTAATTATATCATTTGTGCTAAATAAAAAATATCTTTAGTTGATTGCTAGTTTAGTTGATTGACCTAGTTAAGGTCATTGCTTCATTGCTTCTATCTTTTTAATCTACAACAAAAATTTTAAGACATTGACTTTATAACTAGGAAACAAAATAAAGCAGAAAGTTCATCATTTATTGCTATCAGTATTAGTAGTCCTGTAAACAAAAATGACAGAACAAATTACTTTGCAATTTAGGAGACATTAAATTTGCATGCTCTCAAGCTGGGCTAGTAAAAGGAAATAACAGAAATTATTTCTCTCAGACTGGTTATCAAGATAAGTTTTTAGAAATATTATTAAGTCAGCAATAGAATAGCAATGGCATGTAATCATACCATTCTAGAAAATATTGTCAGTTCTTGAATTATAAGTGGTGTAAATGTAGGAATGACTGAAAGTACTGCAAATAAAATAACATTGTAGTCAGTAGGGCAGTAAGTAATTGATATGAAAAATGATATAAAAATCTGTTGTTTTCAATTAAAATGTAATTTTTTGCTATACATCACTAGATACAGCTGAAATTTTTCTTTTTTTAATTTATTTGTCATGGAAATTTACTCTTGGGCAAGTCACTGTCTTCCTGTGCCACTCACAGGGATATTTCAATTATCTAAATAGTATTATAATATAAATGTTTCTGGGAGAAAGATGTGTGCCAAAAAAGAAAAAACAAATTGCTGTTTTGTCACTTGGATTAATAGTAAAGTAAAGAGTGTTACAATCCAAAGCACAAAAATGTAAGGGTGCTAGGTGCTATCAGCATTTGGTGGAAAGAAGGAATTGCAAACTTAACTGATATGGTCAATGGATACTAATTAGTAAGTATACTAAATCTAGGCTTCTCAGCTGTATATTGTTCTATAGTTTATGAACAGAGAAAATGTTTAAAATATAATACCGCCATTTTGGTCATTGTTTAAATAACTGCTATTTTTGAGAATTTGACATTATTTAAACAAATACCAGGTGTTCCTGACCTCAAAGTCTTATGTATTTGATATGTATGTGTTTAACGGAATGGTTAGGTTAAATCTGAGCTTTTATGTTTAAGGCAAGGCTGCATTTCAACAAAATTATAGAAAGGGGGTGGACTTACTGTTTTCTCAATCTGAACAACTTCCCAGTTTAGGAGTGATGATTCAAAGAAGAACAACAGAATTTTTTGATTTATGAAGTTACTTTGGATGTTTTCTTAGGAAAATGAAAACAAGGCAAAATTTAATAGCATAGATCTTGATTTAAGTCAGAAAACAAACAAATGTAATGAATTCTGGTGTAAAAGGGATTTCAAGTTCTAAGCATAAATACAGTAGGTAGAATCAATAAATTATTCAATGTAGTCTTGCCTTTTGTCACTGATTTGTCTGAAATATTTGAGTTTTCAGAGTTATCTCCATGTAAAAACAGGAATAAACTGAATCCAGAATTGAAATAAAAATATGTCCAGATGTCAGCAATCACACTTTTTGCCTAGACTGTCAATTTTACTTTTCTTGTTATATCCAATGAATTCATTATAATTTTTTTTAGTTTCAAAAAACATATATGAATGGCCCATGGACAATAGTGTGGGGATTGACTGCAGGATCAGGGGCTGGGCTGGGTGGAGGAGGGCAAAGGGGGGAAAATGGGACAACTGTAATTGACTAACAATAAAAATTTTATTAAAAGGGAAAATTTTTTCACTTTTGTTTTCCTTAGTTTGGCTTTTCAAGTTGCTTCTTTATGCTCCTAGTATTTGCTGCTCTAGAGTCAGAACTTATAATGGGCAGTTTGTCCTCCAAATCCTTAGTAAGATAGCTTAATAAACTACATTGAATTTTTCTAAAAGTAAATTTTTAATTGATCTGTATTCATTTTATTTTAGCCCCCAGAATATTAGAATTAGAACCATAATGAACTTTTTTCTTAATGTTATAAATTATATTTGTCAGTAATAATTAATAGAAAATAAAATTCTCATAACAGCATGTTTCAGTTTTGCATATAATTTTATCTTTTTGCCCTAGATATTACCTTCTTAAAATATTTTATATCTTTTTTTGATTCTCGAGGATATGTGTATTGATTTTAGAGAGAGTGGAAGCAGGGGGGAAGAGAGAAAGAGAAACTTCTATCATTTGCCTCTAATATGTGCCTGCACCAAGGATCAAACCCATAACCTTTTGGTGCATGGAGAACCCTCTAACCAACAGCCACTGGCCAGGACTAAAAATAGATTTTTATCTTTCTTTTGCCAAACACATCCTTCCACTGATTCTTATCTCATAGTATGAATTCTGGCCATTGGATATTCCACTTTAGATCTGCTACATTTTGTCAGTATTTCTTTTAGAATATTGTCTGAAGAACTGAACCCAATACTCAGTATGGTTTGAACTACAAAATATAGTGCCTCTCTTATGAATAAGATACTTCCATTAATGCTGCCTGATTTCACAAACTTCATCTTTGTCAACAGTTTGTTCATGTTGAATTACAATCCACTGAAATCTTAACTTTGTCAGAAATGTGTTTCAAATCCTACTATAAATTGAGATTTAGCTGGCATTTATTGAATACTTACTCTCTGCTAGATGTTCCATAAAAGTTTAAGCTTGTACAATCTTAATAGGACTATGAAGTAGACATTAATAGACCTATGACATTTTACAAAGAGGAAACTGACACTCATATAATGAAATAACACCCAAGATCAGGATTCCATCATGGTCTTCTCACTACTAATATACTGTTCTGTGTCATTGCTTCCTCAGTAAATTATTTCTGCGGCTTATATTGATAAAATTAGAAATAGAGAGATTGACCAATGAATTCTGTTGTACTCAGGGCAATTTTAGAACTTAGGAGACATGCTTAGATTTTTAATGTTTTGGTTAAGTACAATAATGCTTTATGTAAGCTAGATAAACTGAAATTAGAGCCATGAAAGATAAAAAAAAATTAAACTCAAAATGTAATGGAAACAAAATCAGAATTGCACATCAATTACAAGTGGGTGAGGTGGGAAAACCATTAATTTATATAAAATGTATATCTTTTTTCTTAAAAAATTTTGTTAAATCTGTTGCCTAATATGGAAGGAAAACTAAGTTAAGGTATTTAAAGATTTTCATTTACTCAGATTCATGTTTAAGTTGACTTCTTAAGCAGGACATTTATTTGTCTCACCTTTCAATATCACTTTTTCCTGAGAAGATCATAAGAATGAAAAATTTATATATCAAAAGCCAGTAGAGATAATTAAGAGCCTACTGGCCAGAATGTAATCCACCAGACTTGGAAGTAAGACTGTTGTATAAAGATAAAAGACAATAACTGAATGGTTTTTTCTGATTTTTTAATAGCTCTAGGCTTTTTCCATATCTAGTTAGGAAAGGTGGCTTTTCTTTCAGTCAGCAAACTTAGAAGCAGGGATTTAAGGCTTAGAAGCATTATAATATTTCCAGTGGACTAAGATATAGGAGTGGAGAAATGGCCTGGACCATACCAGGATTCATTACTACATAGTCCAGATTGAATGGAGGATAGGTATAAAATAATGAAATCAAATACCTGCTCAGCACAGTACTCAATACTGAGAATAATTATTTATATTCAAAAGTTATTATAAATGGACAAGTAACCATAATTTGAGTGCAAAAGAATCTAAGAAAAAAATGTTAAGATAAATAGCATATTTATTTATGTTCTTATCAACCTTTTGTATTATATTTCTTGGTTGACATGGTATATTTGTAATTTATTCATACCTAGGGAGTAAAATAAAAAATTCAAGACCACAAAAATATGAATGTTTATCTTCTAAGTAATTTAACTTTGCATATATGGAAACTATTGTTAAAGAATCTATAAAATGATAACAAATTTTGGGGGGATATATGTATCTCCTGACTTTTCTGGGATAGATTGTCTAAATTGAAATCCACACAGTTTCTAAGTAATCCCTTGTTTATTAATTTCTCCAACAGAAAAACAAACCAAGGGAGTATAGAAACAGTACTTTATATTCACTTAAAAACTGATTTTTTAATTGTAAAACAGACTTTTTAGATTATATCTGCATATTTCATTGCATACCTCATTTCAACACTGAATTTTAAATGTATCTTCTGTAGTTTATATAATCTTTTTTTAATTTAATCATTTGTATCCAAAAGACAAGTAAAAAAAGCACATTTTAATCTGTTGCCTGTGAATTTTGTATATGGGAAATTTTATAAAACTTTCAGTTTCTTAGTAGGGTAATGAAAAAATTACCATATTCATTGAACTTATGGTGTTTGCTTTGGCCCCATAATTTAGGCCTCTGCTTAAAGATATTAAAGAGTGGCTAATTTTAAATGTTTTTAGATATAATACAGGGTAGGGCAAAACTAGGTTTACAGTTTGTATGGAAAATAATACAATATTAAATAATACAAGAATAAACTGGAAACCTTTTGCCCCATCCTGTATATCATAACTTACATGATATTCCACTGTTCTGATCAAGGATAGTCATTCTGTAGCTCAGGGACTATATATAGCCAGCTCCTTAGAATTTTATGTGCAGAATTTGAAGCATACTTGAAGAGAGTAACTATTATTACAAACTGTGTTGATGCCAGATAAAAAACTAAAATTAAGATATTTTAAAAAATCTAAAGTAATATAGTAACACATAAAGGGTACATCTAAACAAAGTAGAAATATTTTTATGCCATGTAAAGAGAGATGTGCCTTCTCTATCTGGCTAGGTTTGCTCCATTGAAGTCTTTCAATTCATTTATAATTTAAATCAAGAATTTCTGTATTTGAAAATAAATCAAGAATTTTCATATTGTAATAAATTTTTCTACTAGTTTAAATTTATCAGGTTTTCAAATAGAAAGTGGTTATTTTTAATTATCTCGGATAGTTAAAATAGAAATAAAAATGGAAAAAACTTCCCCTGAGGTTGTTTACTAAAACATTGGTGATAAAATTACAATATATATTATCACAGAAAGTAACAATCTTTAAGAGATGAAATTAAGATTAGAGAAATTATAGCATATTTGTCAATAGGGATGTTTCAGTAAAGAGGATAGTTACAGGTGAAGGGGAGCATGCTAGAGGAATATCCTTCAGTAAGCAAGAGAGGATAGTATCTAGTGTACAAGGAAAGGGATTGGTCTTATTAACAGTGATTGTTTATCCATAATACAGAGAAGGAAGAGTTGTATGGGCACAGATACATGTAGAGACAGATGCAGTGGAAATTGGCAGAAATCCTCTGAAAGCTTCTGTTTTCTAAGTGAAAGTGAGAATCAAAGGGGAAATACTGGAAATTTGAAGGGATAGAAGAGATGCACCTATCTGATATTTTTCTAGAAGATTGAGAGAATGAATGGACTGATGTTGCCAGATGTTGAACCAACTTTAGGTATAAAAGATTTATAAAGTAAAATTATTTGTTCAGATGACAGGATCTTATATAGAAAACCCTTGATTATACACACATGCAACTTACAGCTAAGAAGCAAATTCAGCGAAGTTGCAGAATACAGAATCAACACTCAAAAATTAGTTGCATTTCTATGAACTAACATGAATAATCCAAAAAGGAAATTAGGAAAACAATTCCATTTTAGTAACATGAAAAAGAATAAAATGTTTATCAATAAAATTAACCAAAATGGTGAAAGACTTATACACTGCAAACTTAAAAACTGCTAAAAGAAGTTAAAACAAATAAATGGAAATATTGGAATGTGTTTTTTTAATTATATTTTATTGATTATGCTATTACAGTTGTCCCATTTTCCCCCCTTCATTACCCCCCACCCTGCACACCCCCTCCCACCCACATTCCCCCCTTTAGTTCATGCCCATGTGTCATAAGTTCTTTAGCTTCTACATTTCCCACACTATTCTTGCCCTCCCCCTGTCTATTTTCTACCTACCATCTATGCTACTTG
>PVKU01007314.1:0-41997 GCA_004027475.1 Anoura caudifer
AATCAAAAAAACAAACAAACAAGCATAATATAACCAAAGACACTGAAATTGAGAACAAGAGAGGAGAGGGATAGGAATATCCAGGGAAAAGGGGAAGGGATTAGAGCAACAAGTATGAAAGACATATGGACAAAAGCTGGGGGGGGTGGAAATGGAAGGGAGCTGGGGAGGGCTGGGGCGGAGGGACGGGATGGGAGTAAAAAACAGAAGACTGTATAAGAACAACAATTAAAATAAAATTTAATTAAAAAAATTACTCATAAATGCTAAAAAAAAAAAAAATACATTGTCAAGGGACTTAGTTACTTGACATAAAGATATAAACCAATGAAAATCCAAATCTCAAAACTTACACACACACACACACGTGTGTGTATTTAAGGCATACCAAAATTTTATTAGGTGAAACTTCGGCATTTCTTATAGCCAACTTCACATATATATTTTTATTACTTATAGCAGTTAAAAGGTATACTGCCAATCATATGCAAAACAAGATTACAGAGTATGTTTTTTATTGGGTAGTAGTAGGAACTACCTTTTTTTTTTTAAAAAAAAAAAAAGGAACTCCAAATATTAAGTTAGTTAATAGGTGGTGTCAAAGAATGCAGCCCAGTATTTGCATCTCACAGGCCCTACAGCGCCAAGTGCTTCATTGCACCTCCTTTTAGCAGACCCTGCTACTAATCGTAAAGAGTGGCTTTTACCCCAGAGTGATTTCTTGCTCACTAAAACTATCAACTGTACCACATTTCATGGGATGATGAGTGTTTATAACGTGCATTTATGAGAAGCAGATATGTACATGCTCAAGTTCTTTATGATCCAAAAAGGATTAAACTTTAGCTTCAAAGGCCTACCACTCCTTATGCTCTAACTCATAAAATAAGTCAGTTTCAAATTCCAGATTAGGAAAGTTTAGTCTTCTGCTAAATCTTAGAAAATTTTTATTTTCAAGTCTAACATACATTTACCTTTAAATATGTTAATTGGTCATGGTATGCCTCCAAAAAGAATATTTAAATAAGAAAAACGTTCTAGGAGTAACAAACATCTGAAAATAATTTTTACTGATCCAACAATTCTGCATAACCACTATAACATAAAGCAACGTGACTTTATTTGTCAGAGAAAAATGGAGAAATGGGTTTTGGGACTTAATGGAAAAAACAGATGACTGTAATTAGGAGCTTTAAATAGCTGTGTGAGTGCTTTACAATCAATTTCAGTTAAATAACGTGATATTTTAGGATTCTGATACTACTACTAATGCTTTACTTTCAAAGAAATACTTTAACTAGAAATATTACTTTAAAAACTTTTACCCTGAAAAGATCTCTGTTTAAAAATGTTGCTGAAAATTATTTACTCAAATTCAAGTGGATTTATTTCTGGGCTCTCAATTCTGTCCATTGGTCTGTGTCTGTTTTTCTGCCTATACCATGATGTTTTGATTGCTGTCATTTTGTAGTATAATTTGAAGTCAGGGAGTGTGATGCCTATGGCTTTGTTTATTTTTTTTCTAAGATTGCTTTGGTTATTCGGGGTCTTTTGTGGTTCAATACAAATCTAATTTTTTATTCTATTTCTTTTACATAATGTTACAGGGCCCTGGCCAGGTGGCTCAGTTGGTCGGAGTGCTGTGCCATACACCAAAAGGCAGCAGGTTCCATCCTGGGTCAGGGCGTGCACCGGAGGCTACAAGGCAATGTTTCCCTCTCTCCCTTCCTCTCTCTAAAATCTGTACACGCGTACTCTGGTGAGAATTAATTTATTTTAAAAATTGTCATTGGGATTTAGATGGGATCTGCATTAAATCTGTTTATTGCTTTGGGTAATAAGAACATTTTAATTATGTTGATCCTTCCAATCCATGAACACAGAATTTCCATTTCATTGTATATATTTCAACCTCTTTTAATAATGTTTTGTAATTTAAGGATCCAAAAATACAAAATGGAGGGAAAAAGCCTTTTCAATAAATGGTGCTAGAAAAAAGCCACATGCCAAAGAATGAAACTAGAATACACTGTCCCCATATATAAAAATTAACTAAAAATGGATCAAAGACCTAAATATAAGACCTAAAACAAACTACACAGAAGAAAACACTGGTACTAAATTTATGGACTCGATCTTGGAGAAGATTTTATAAATCTGACTCCAAAGGCAAGGGAAGTAAAGGCAAAAATACATGAATGGGACTCTATGTTTCTGCACAGCAAAACAGAAAAGCAACCTACTGACTAGGACAAGATATTTGCAAACGGCAGCCCTGAATAAAGGTTAGTATCTAAAATATACAAAAAAACTCATACAACTCATCACCAAACAAACAATCCAGTTTAAAAAATGGCAGAGGACCTGAACAGACACTTCTTCCACAAAGACATATGAGGGGGGACCCCCCCAAAAACAGAATTATCATCTGGAGGGCAGGTCCCTTGTAGTAAGGTTTCCCCCACTAGCTGAGTGTTCTGGGAACCCATCTGCATGAGTGAACCAGCTGGTGTTGTGAGAGGCTGCATTTGGCTTCAGTGAATTTTTTTTTGAAGACTCTTTCAATGCCTTTTCCCATTTCACGATGGGTGATTTATGAGCGCACCTGCCCACACTTTGCTGAGTGCTCAGCAGTTTTTGAACATCAACAGCATGACCCTGTACTCACCCTCCATATTCACCCAATCTAACCCCAACCAACTAATTTCTGTTTCCCTGGATGAAAAAAGTCCTCAAAGGGAAAGGTTTTGCTGATGTGGAAGAGGTGAAACAAGAAACAACAGAAGCACTAAGAGACATCAAAACCAACGAGTTCAAAAACTGTTTGGAGCAGTGGAAAATATGTCTCAATAGTTATATTGTATCAGATGGAGAGTACACTTTGAAGGTGACTGAATTTTAACATAGAAGAATACACAATTTTTTATAAATAAGGTGTGGGTTTTTGGGGTCTTCCCTCATACAAGGACCAACAATATATGAAAAGATGCTCAACTTCACTGGCTATTAGGGAAATGCAAATCAAAACTACAATGAGCTACCACCTCACACCTGTCAGAATGGCTATTATCAACAAGACAAATAACAAGTACTGGAGAGGTTGTAGAGAAAAAGAAACCCTTATCACTGATGGTGGGAATATAAACTGGAACAGCCACTATGGAAAACTAGATAGAGGTTCCTAAAAAAATTAAGAATAAAGTTAGCATATGACCCAGCAATCCCTCTTTGGGTACTTACCTGCAAAATTTGAAAACATTTTTTGCAAAGATATGTATACCCCTATGTTCACAGCAGCACTATTCATGGTGGCCAAGACATGGAAACAACTAAAGTGTCCTTTGATAGATGAGGATAAAGAAGATGTGGTACATTTGTACAATGGAATACTACTCAGCCATAAGAAAAGATCAAGTATTGCCATTTGCAACAACATGGATAAACTTTGAGATTATCATGCTAACCAATATAAGTCAGAGGGAAGTACCATATTTCATTCATTCATATGTGGGGCATAAAACTGAAAGCAACAAATGAACAAACAAGAAAAACAAACAAAAACTCATAGACAACAGTATGGTGGTTACCAGAGGGAAGGGAGTGGGGGGTTGTAAAGGATAAAGGGGGTCAAATATATAGTGATAAAAGATCATGTGACTTTGGGTAATGTGCACACTATGCAATACACAGATCATGTATTACAGAACTATACACTTGAAACCTAGATAATCTTATTAACCAATGTCACCCCAATAAATTTAGTTAAAAATCTTTACTTTTAAATAAAAATCTTTATTTAAAATATACTATTGCATTTCGTTACACTGTATCACAGGATGTAGAATTTCCCATCAATACAAGTATAAAAAAGAATATACAATGTAGTTAAGTAGTAAACAGCTAAAGTCGTATGCATGGAAAACATACTGGTTTAGAAGAAAAGGGCTGGGTTCTGGAGTCAAAGTGCAAAAATTACTAGCTGTGTGGCTTTGAACAATTTAACTTCTCTGCACCTTTGTTTCCTTATGTATAAAATGCAAGTGTGATATTATGCTTTATAATAAGAAATATATATTTGGTCTTCATCTACTCTTTCTATCTCATAACATCCCAAAATCCTTAGGATTTGCTGAACATAAGTGAAATGGGAGCATCTTCAATTACAATATTTGGTCTTTTGTCACAGGCTGCTGAATAATTCTGGAGCCACAGAAGTGAAAGGAGTATCTTGTAACTCATAATGAGCCCTTTACAACCACACCTAAGTTTATGATAATGAGGTGACTTCTGGAAAGCCCCTAAGGATGAGTGCTGGTTGCCAGGGGAACCTACCAAGTGATCAGAGGAATGAAACTTTTAGACCTAACACCTCCCAAGTTTCAGAGGGGGAAAAGGGACTGTAGATTGATTGAGCTCAATCATCAATGACCAATGACTTAATGTTGCTTATGTAATGGAGCCTTTGCAGAAAGCCCAAAGGAGGGGGTTGGAGGAGCTTCCAGGTTGGTGAACACACAGACACACTGGGAGGTTGGTGCATCTCAAACTCCAGGGGAACAGAAGTTCCTGTGTTCAGGACCCTTCTAGACCTTGCCCCATATACCTCTTAATCTAGCTATTCTTATATATCCTTTAGATCATCCTTTATAATAAACTGGTAAGTATATATAAATGTTTCTCAGTTCCGTTAGGCACTTCAACAAATTAATCAAACCAAAGGAAGGAGACAGGAATTTACAGACATTGAGTAAGAAGCACAGGCGGTAACAACCTAAACTTGCAATTGGCATCTAAGGGAGGAAAGGGGTGAGGAGTAGACAGTCTTGTGAGACTGAACCCTTAACCTGTGGGATCTGACACTATCTCCACACATAGATATGGTCGGAACTGAGGTAAGTTTATAGGATACCCAGCCAGTCACTGTCTGCTGAGAATTGGAAAATTGCCTGATGATGTGGAAAAACACATTCAGAGTAGGTAATGTCAATATTATCCACACCTGGCATACAACAAACATTCAATAAAATGTTAATTATTATTGTATGAGATTAGAATGATAAAAACAATATTTTTCAAAAATGGCCATCTTTTTACCTAAAGAAGTATCTCAGACATATTGAGAAGTGAATTAGGAGATGAAATGCCTTTTTTTTCTTTAAAACAAACCACTGGTTCTCCAAGTGGTTCATGAATCTATGAAAAGTTCCTGGGACCCAAAACTATTTTCATAGTAACAGTAACATGTTACACTTGCCTTTTTGACTATGCTAACATTTGCACTGATGGTTCAAAATAATGGCAGACAAAGCTACTGGTGTACCTTAACATAAGTCAAGGCGGTGGTACCAAACTAATATTATCCTATTCTTCATCACCACATACTCAAAGAGCAAAAAGTCAGTCTCGCTAAATAATGTCCTTTATGAAGCCTTTAAAGTTATTAATTTTATTAAATCTCTACCCCTGTGTACAGGTTATTCTAATATTCTGTGAAAGGATACAGAAAGTACACATAAAGCACAGCTACTAAAACCCAAAACATGAAGATTGTCTCAAGGAAAAGCACTTAAATGTCTTGAGCTGTGGGCTCAACTTGTACATATTTTTACTTAAAAGAACTGACAAACTAGAGTTATTAGACTTGGGAATATCTGGCAGACATTTCTCCTATACAAAAAAAAAAAGAAAAACTTCTGGGGGATGGGATGGGAGTAAAAGACAGAAAACTGTACTTGAGCAGTAACTAAAATTTTTTTTAAATGGTGAAGGGGGTCATATGCATAGTCACAGAAGGAGACTAGGCTTTGGGTAGTGACCACACAATAGAGCATAAAAATGTCACAGTGAGAATTGAGGTGATACAGCTGAAATTTATATTGGATTGGCCAAAAAGTCTGTTTAGTGTTTTCCATAAAATAAAAGACATATTTTTCATTAAAAAAAAAAACCCCTCTAAATACAAAAAAGAAAACTTGTCATTCAATAAAAATAATTGACAATATTTATTGCCTAAGACAGACTTGAAGTGTTCAACCTACAATATGAAGTTTGGAAAATTTGTATTCGTTCCTGTGAGCTTGCCAGTTTATTGATATAGTACTTAAAACTTTTCTGATAATACTGGTGGTATTATCAATGAATGTGATTTTTTGATATCACATAATAAGGCATTTCTATATTTGGAAGATCAATATAACTCAATGAGAATCAGTATTTCCTAAATAACTAATAAATGATGTTGTAATTACAAAATCATGAACTGGTAAAAGAGCCATTCGAAGTGCAAAATAAACCCATGAATTTCAAAGTAATAAAGTACAAAAAGTCAATTGATATAGTCAGATTGTGCATTGCAACTAACCTAAGAAACTATCACTTGTTGAGTTTTGGTGAAGTATCAAAAATACCCACATCTGAAAAGGCAAAATACTCTTCTTTTTCCAACAACATGTGTTAAACAGGACCTCCTTTATATACTTCAACCAAAACAATATATTGTAACATACAAAATGCAGAAGCAGACATGAAATTCCAGTGTTTATTAAGCCAGACATTAGAGATTTGCAAAAGTGTAAAGTAATGCCATTCTTCTAATTTTGGGTTTTAGAACATTTTATTTTCCATTAAAAAAGTGCTATTTATGTTAACATGTTTACTGTTTTGTTTAAATATATATTTAATAAATATTGAGTGTTTTAATTCGCAGCATGGTAAATAATGATAATTAACCTATATAATCCAAAGCTTAGAAGTGCTCAAAAATTTTTTGAAATATGAAGGGGGGGTTGAACCAAAAAGTTTGAGAAATACTACCCAGTCTAATCACCTCAGCATACTTTAAGTGATATAAAAATCAATCTATGGACAGCAACATCATCTCTTTCTAGCAGGCTGCTCCTTAGTGAGAAAGACTAAATCGGAACATTCTCCACCTAAAAATGACATAAAATAAGCTCTACCCACCATTTCAAGCAGCACTGGTAATTGTGTTTCTGTTTTCACTCATATAATTAATATGTACAGTATAAATACAGGAAATGGCCCATTTGTTTGCTTTCCCAAAAATGGCAAAGAGAGAACACTAAAGTCCAAACAAAGTAACATTCTGCAATTTACTTATGCCATTTCCCTCAGATTTGGAAGTTATGGTTATATAATTCTCTCTATCCAAGGAGATTTTAATTTGTAGGCTACCCACTTCTGTTGCAAAGAAAAATTCAAAGCTTTATATAGTGAACAAATAAGTAAATGAATTCTCAAATAGTTTTCTGAAAACCCCTATATAATTTTAATGCTTTACTTAGAAATAATCCAAAGTCTATAAAAACGTACCTAAACACTCCTCAGACCTTTAAAAAAAAAACCATGTGTATTCTCTATCTGGTTTTATAATGCAAATATATACCTAGTTTTGTTTGCCATGTCCTTAACATTAATTATAGTAAACAATAAAAAGTGAAGTCTTAATTTTTAGAAATCTGATCATGTCGTAAGCAAGAAACATTTACGAAGCATATAGTTATAAACATCTGTATCTGGTCTAAATGTATATATGTACTGTCTTCTTTGGGACAAGTGATCAAGGAAGGAGGAGTCCCAGACAAAGAAGGAGTATTTAAGATATATCTGTAAAATCAAGAGGAACTGCCAGAAGATTCAGGATAAAGGAGTATTTTAGGTAGGAAGAAACAGCCTATGCAAAAAGCATACAGGCTTGAAATATCATGGACTATGCAGAAAAGATGACTCTGCTAGAGTAGAAGTGGAATGTGGGAAATAAGGGGTGAACTGACAAAATTTGTAGGTGCTATGTGGATTTCATTCCATAGGTCAGGGGCCCCCGCTATTGGTCCGTGGCATGTTAGGAACCAGGCTGCAAAATTGGAGGCAAGCTTGAATGTAATGCGCTTGAACCATCCCAAAACCAACCCCCGGCCCTGCTCTGTGGAAAAACTGTCTTCCACAAAACCAGTCTCTGGTGCCAAAAAGGTTGGGGACTGCTGGTGTAGGTCAGAAGGAGCCATAAATTACTGGGCTGGCTAAAAAGTCCGTATGATTTTTTTTTTCATAAAACAAAAGGCATCTTTTTCATTTTCACCAATAACTTTATTGATTTGGATATTCTGAGTATGTTGGCTACTTCCTACCTGGTATAACATTGATTGTTCCCAATGTCTCAATTTGATCACTATCAACTTCAACTGGTCCACCTGACAGTGGAGCATCATCCAGTGAGAAGTCTCCAGCATAAAACTCCACAAACCACTTCTGACACATTCGATCAGTTCACAGCACCTTCTCCATACACTACACAAATCTTTTGTGTGTGTGTTTCACTTGTTTTTACCTTTCTTGAAATAATGATTCATAATATGCTGAAAATGTTGTGTATTTTCTTCCATCTTCAATATTAAAATGGCTACACAAAAATTCACCAATTTTGATGTTTTTTAAAAATGCACACTGCTATGACAGCTGTCATAATACACCCTTAACAAAATCATTTCAAATGTAGTTAAAGACAATTTACACTTCTAGAGCCATCTTATGGGGAAAAAACTTTGGCCATTTTTGGCCAACCCAATAGGAAAGTGACACATCAGACTCATCAGTTAGATTCTAGTTATTAGAAGGAGCATGTTTTACATGTATAGGATGAATTACAGAGAGAAAAAATCTGGAGGCAAAGAGACCAGTAAAGGCTAATATAGGTGAGACAAGGCCTTAATCAAAGGCCATAAAATTGAGGGAAAAGTGTTGAAATTGAGAGAATTTTAAGAAGCAAGAATAATAGAACTTGAAAATTTTTAAAAATATGAGAAAAAGAGGAGCACATGAAAGAAAATTCTTTCTTCCCTGGCTCAGACTGCAAATGAATGGATGGCATTTTAATTAAGCCAAGATAACAGACAAATTATGGAATAGAAGAAAGAAAGCATAAAATAAAATTCAAGTTCAGACATACTATGGTCAAATACTAGGAACCTGGGATAGAGATGAGTGGTCCTGATCTGGACCAGGGGAAAAACTCAACATGGGATCATTAACAAAAAGAATAATAAATGCCATAGGACTAGATCACTCAATGGAAATATATAACTAAAAGGAGGGGACAGTGCAAAATCACAACACTCAGGAACACTAACATGTAAGAGGGTTGTGAGAAGAGGAGAAAAACAAAGAGCCAGGGAAGGAAACAGAGCAGGAAAGCACAATGGAGAACCAAGAAAAAATGGTATCACCCAAGTTAATGAAAGACAAAATTCTAAAATCAATGTATAAATACTGTCAAATACTATGAAAAGATCAAGTTTAACCTCGACTTATCTATTATGGCATTACTGGCAATGCTGACCCGATTTTTTTTTTTTTACTAACAGTAAAGGAGAAGGTAGACTTCAGTACTCTAAGGAGTGCATGATAAAGGAGATAGAGATGAGAAAGATAATAAAGGAGAAAGATTAGGGTTTACTTTTATTTCGCCCTGCCTTTCCAATGAATTATCCATTCAAACACCTGAGATTGTGACAGGCATTTACTTAATGACTGATGGGAAGAAATTAAGAGTTGGTAAGAGTTGAACTGGCTAGGTTAAAAAATAAAAGGCCTTGAGAAAGAAAGGAAGATGCCTCAAAAGGAGAGTTGGTAACCTCACTGAAAGGGGGTAGGGGGAATAAAGCCAAGCGTGAGCATCCTGCTGTATTCCTTTCTATTCTGACGATAGCAAGAAAACGCAACCCACCTCAGAAGAAAAAGGTCAAGAAAAGAAGGAGCAAGAGAAACAGGTGAGAGAGGATCAAAGAAATTAGATAAAATAATATGAATTCAAACCCAAATTGGCTTAATAAATGGATTTCTGAGTTCTTAATGAGAAAGAACTCAGAGCATAATAGACTCATTCTGTGAAACTTATGTGAAAACTACAAATATGTAAATTATGAGGACATACTAAATAAAAAATAAATGTTATTTAGAAGGTATTGAAGTTTCATGTCTCTACAAGTGTTCCTTACCCTTTTTCTGTAAGACCTTCTACTGGATCTTCTATTTCATGAGTATTTGCTGCACATTTCATAAATATAATTTTTTAAAGAATCAGGTTAAGTTGTCTCCAATACTAATTTGCTAAGAATTTTAAATAGGGACATGTATTAATCCAAAAAGAAACATTTTTGCATTTTATCTGCCCTTCTAAATGATAAGAACTTTGAAGGAATGCATTCTTTTATACTCCTTTTTTAAGCCTCCAATCTATCAGACCTAGAGTAACAATAAGTACTGGAAATCAGATTAATGAAAACCTATAAAAACAACTTGGTACCCAAACCAGAAGTAACTGTTTTCCATACACACACACACACACACACACACACACCCCCCTACCCACAGTATCCAAACAAAGATGTTAAATATCATCAAAAGTTTATAAGGGAACACAAATTATCACTCTAATAGTAAACAGTGGGATTACTGACCAAGAATTTATAAGCTATGTGAAGTTTATGTGGAAATCAATAAACTCAATGCTTTAGGAATAATTTAATTTCTTCAAATAAGTATATGTAAAAAATACATACTACAGTAATAATAATATTCCTCATGTTAATACAGAAATTTGCTAAATAAAAGTACTAGGTTGATTCTGAAGTTCATTAAATGGCCTCATGAGAAACACTGTATTCTCTACTTTGAGAGCATGCTTAAATAGAGAGCAGGCATCCTAGGACCAGCTGAAGAGCATGCCATTAATTTAGCAAACAGTTCTACTGAAAACTGATCCAGAACAGCAGGTAAAGTCCCATTTCAGCATACACTCCTAACTTGAGATGTATTCTGAATGGCTCTGAGGAAATGCTGCTAAGACAATGGAAGCAATGTATGTGTGAGACACTAACAGCATCTATTTGTACAGAATACACAGAGAAATTCCCCATGTCAACTCTATGGAATTATATTAAAACTAAAAAGAGTAATTAAAATAACTTCAATGTAGTATTCAATTTAATTGTGTAACATCTTATCTGAAAGCTCAATCTTATGGATTATATAATTCTAAAAAAAATTAAATCAACTAGTTTAAGTGGGTCTTTACAAGAATAAGGCATTAACACATCAAAGAAACCAGAAAAATTACTTATCAGAAGAAGGTCAAGAACACAAAATACTGGGTAAGTTTTGAAAATATAATTCTACCGGTTCTTCCAATATACTTTTCTCATATTAACATTAAGATGTAATGATTAATGTATTGTGGAAAACATCATGTCTCATAAATCTGTCTTTGATTATGCTTTTCATAACATAAAGATGGAATACATTCATTAAACAAATAATTACTGAGTACCTACCATGTGGCCAGGCACTGTTGTTCTAGGGGTTAAAAATTATAGCTGTGAGTGAAACAAAATCTTCATCCTCAAAAATATTATCATGTAAGAATTGTAAACAATTGTATGTTGTCATTATTTTGAACAAAAATTCACAAAATTCAAAATGGGAAATTGTTTCCTAAGATGAAAATTTAAAAGGTTTTGAAATTGTATGAAAGTCTTCTGTCGTTTACACTTAAACTTACCAATGCAAACTGATTGACTTGAATGAAGAGTATTTCTACCTCCTTTTCAGTAACTTCAGTCCCAAAGCCTTTATATTCTTTGTAGGCTTCAAGGTAAGAACGCAGCCACCGGCTCTGTAGCTCTCTACCTGGATAGAGGCTGTAGTCTACGTCACTCACACCTGAAGTGAAAAGAAGAGTGCAATGATGACTTTAAAAACACATTCTCTTATTAATACTTTAATAATTCTCACATCTACATAATTTTCAGGAAAAAATAAAACATTTGGCCGAAATACTAGATTTAATTAGCATTTATTAAAATAAGCCAATCAATCATAATGTGTCACAACTTAAATCTTAATGCACAATACAGCTGATCACCATAATCAATTCTCATTGCTTCAATTTTTCCTCAAAGTGTGAAGCTAAAACTACGTGCATCAGAAGCATCAAATCTTCATTTTACTAAACAGCTCGGAAGATTCTTGTGCACAATAATATTTAGAGCATTTCCTAAAACTATGGCTCTAAAATGTTCCTGACCATTACTCACAGGGTAAGAAATACATTTTATAATGAAACCTCACATGCACATCTGATATTAAGTTTCACAAACCATTACTTACCCTAACTATACCTTCTAATTCTGATATTTTCTAGTTCTTTTCTAGCCATTGCTTTAAAATAATTACCCCACAAATTTGATTTCATCATCTGCAGTTCGCAAAAGCTAACCTAGAAGACAAAGTTCATACTATTTTGCCTAGCATTCAAAGTTCTTCTTAAGTTGGTCAAACTTTACTTCTCTGGTCTTATAACCGTCTATTCTTCTTCATGAATTAATATCCTACAAAAATAAGTACACTCACCTTCAAATTTTCTTCCTCCTTCCTGCAGTAACCTCCTTTCTCTTCTATCTGCACATGTAAATGCTACCTAACTCTCAAGTGTTAGCTTAATTTTTTTCTACATTAAATCATATTAAGATCAGTGGAGTTTACTCTCATATACACAGCAGTGAGTACCTTTAATACTGATACGGTGACATTTCATTATATAAACTGCTGCTTTCCCTTCCTAAAGAGATATGGAAATATGTACAGTACATATGTAGAGATACGGCATGTACATGATAAGCTTTGTGTACAGAAATTACTGAATACATGTAAGCTGAAACTTTTCCACTTTTTTCCCAGCCTGGTAACCTAAAGTATAAGAAAATACATGAATGCATGCATGCATACAAATACAAATACTAATTTGGCAATGTAAAATTCCTACTAGGTATAAACCATCCAGGGGCACTTCTATTCTTTAGTTTCAGAGCATTCCATGTTTCTGTATGTAGTTATAAAATATATTTTAAATTAATTCCACTTACATTAAAAAAACTAAAATTTTATACCTTTTGGTAATAATAGATTAATTTTCAGGGGCAAAAAATAACCAGCTTTTCAATTATTCACAGCCAAAGAAAAAAAAAGAAAAATTCTGCAAGCTTTTTAGCTAACCAGCATTCAAAAGTTCAAGTATTCAATGGAAATACCAAAGGCTTATAAATGATAAAAAAACTGGTTTCAAATCAGAGTTCTCTGTATTTTACTGTGACCTTGATAAATTACTTCCCTCATCTGTATACTGGGAATATTACCTAACTTACAAAATTGTTGTAGAGAAAAAATAAGGTGAGATGAGATTTGTAAAGCATCTTGCACTATATTAAGTCTTAAGAGAAGCCACAACAATTACTTATTTTCCTTAAGAAATTAAATTAGGGAAGAAGTCTCCTCTGTCCTCTAATAATTAAAAACAGAGAACAAAGGTCAGGAAGAAGTTATAAAAATGTTGCTCCTATTTTCAGTTTATTTATTTTAAAGAAAAAGAAAGCAATTATAAAAGTTTCTTATCAAAGTTATATATGCTACACCATTATTTAAGTCCTGAATTTTACCTGCAAATTCATTGAAATGATTTCCAATGTCATATGCCAGGTAGTTGTATCCAGAGTATTCATAATCAATGAACTGTACATTACCTATGTGAGACACAAAAACAAAGACATAAGAAATCATATATAAGATCAGAAAATCCCTAAGCTGTTTGTAATTAAATAGCTTCCAATATTTTGTTATTCATAATCAATGAACTGTACATCACCTTTGTGAGACACAAAAACAAACACATAAGAAATCATATATAAGATCAGAAAATCCCTAATCTAGTTGTAATTAAACAGCTTCCGATATTTTGTCTCATCGTACTTGTTTGGTTATATGCACTTCTGAGACAATACAGGGTAAGGCTGTGAATTTTTTGGCAATGAGCTTTACAAAATTCAAATTCTGTATCTTAGTCAACAGCTTTACAAACACTAATGTCCACTATAATCAAAAAAGGTCAAAATATTATATAGTCGGTCATTCTCCAATTTCAAACATGCAAAATGTCTCTCACCACATGGGGGCATCAGTTACTTAAAAATTAAAGTTTAATTAGAAAAGAATACTATCTTTGGAAATTGTTAATAATTAAGCAATTTTAACAAAAAATTAATCTATGATACTTCAACAGTGAATTAACAAGCTAATCTATATACATGAATCAAATATAAGCTCTGAAAAACCTGAATTCTGTAAATCATGAGTGTGTTATTAACACTTGCTGATCAACTCAATATCCCTAATTTATTTAGGGATATTTATTTATAAATCCCTAAGAATTTAGTTGCAATCAAACTCTTACATTTCCCTAAAATGCCACATTACTAAGGTCGCCAATAGCATGCCTGAGCAGCTAAAGTGGTTGTTTTATCTTTCTGTTTTTTAAAGCAAAGGTAATCTGAGTGCCAAAGAGGATTTTTGGCTCAACAAACATATGTTCTATTTTTTTTTTTAAGAGAGACAAGAGAAAAAGCTGAGCATCAAAACTGGTCACTGTCTATATCAGGAACCAAAAATGCAAAGGGTTATGAGGGCCAACAGTTAAAATGGATACATGAACAGAGATGGCTGTTCATGATGATGATGAATAGTTTCTAAGCTACAATTGTGAAAATGAATAGCATATGCCTAGTTACACTGTCCTTTGAAGACAGATCATACTAACGCAAAAAAAAAAACTATGGTCTTACACACACTGGCAATTCAAAAAAAAAATCTTTTGAACTATAGTGTCTTGTTAGATATATATGTTTAATTTGGGATGTATGTCAATCTTATTTAAACTCAGAAAAACAGAATTTATGACAAAAAATATCATGGCAAATGAAGTATTTTGCATAAAAGTAATATTTTAATATAACTGCAATTAACACATTATTCTAAACTTATATAATAAGTCTAGAATAAAATAACTTAGAATCATGAAAGTATCAAAGTCCAGTTATTAAAATCCATATGCATAAGTGACAAAATAAAGATAAGATTTTAAAATGCTGGTAACTACAATAAATTACTGATGGCAATTCAACCATCACAAGTATCATTGTTTGAATTCACACACAAAAAAATCCCATGGAAAGTCTTAAAGTTAACCAAATCACTTCACTAAATCGCAGAATGGGTAGTCAGAATGTGTTTTTAATTTTCTTTCTAGATACCTTTGAGAATAAGACAGTGAAGACTACCATCATGAGAAAACACTTTGCAGCCATGAAAAAAATTTCATTTTCAAAGATGATTTAATTATCAAGAGAATTACAAATGTTATATGAAAAAAAGATACCAAATAGTAAATGTAGTAATCCAAATTATTAAAATATTATGCTTAAAGAGAGGGGAAAAAAACAAAGAATACATAAAGGAAAAAAAGATGAATGCTTTTGGTTTCATTACCGGTGACAAACAAGTTATCCTTTTTCCCTTATATTTTAAATTTTTTACTAGGAGGGAAAAAATGATAGTTTAAAAAGATTTAGATGAATTCTCTAAACAAAACTGTAAATAGACAAAAGACTTAAAAACAATTATTTGGGAGATACCTATCCTACTTGGTCACCAAGAAATCAGGATTCAAGACTTACCAAGATGCACAACTGAACTAACCAAATGGTTTTAATGTAAAAATGTTTTAATTGCAGCTGTTGACTGTTTTAATCCTTAAACATAAATTCTTGTAGAGCTCATATTAGCTGTTAACATGCCAATAAAAATACACAGCCCAGTCCTGACGATTACTTTTACCAAATTTCAATTTCAATTTTCAAAATTATATTCTGAATTTGGCAAATATAGATAAAACAGCAGGTAAAACATGCCTGCCTGTAGACACAATTCAACTAAATCATAGATCATTCATTTTAACAAAAGTTAAAATCCATTTTGTATGAATGTTTTAGCAACGACTTTTTATAGCATTAATTCATTAAAACTAGCCTTTTTTATATGCTATGTCGAGTTTACAAATAATAAAATTTTAAAAATAAGAAAATGAAGCTAAGAAGATACAGATGAGGCTGTTACCAGGCTCCGTGCATGTGAACAAGTGATGCGACAAACCTCCAGTCAGTGCGTTTAAGAAGCACGGGGTGCGCCGCCACATGGCAGCAACAATGGCATACCTAATCTGTAGCAGATGAAGAAAATTTGGCAAACTCACATTTTACAAGACACAAAGCTTAAAAGGAAAAACTTTTTAAAAAAATCTGCATTAACTATTCTTTTTCAAACTTTTGCAAAGTGGAACTCAACCTTAAATTTAATCTTCTGCAACGAAGTAAAATTAAAGATGCCTACTTCCCTTATTTTGGGTGCCAGAAAAATCAAATTACTAAAAACTGCTTTCTAGTAACAGAAAGTACTACATTTTTTTCTTTTGCAAATATAACTTATGACTTCTAGAACTTCCAGTTATTTAGAGGAACATCCACATCGCTATTAATAATTAATAGTTTATATGGCATGATTATTTTGTTAATTCTCTAAGACATGAATTTTTAACTAAGATTTCAAGGGTGGAAAAAATTAGAATACTCCTTAAAATTTTATATGTATATGCATTTTCTGAGGGAATTCTCAATTCTCCAAATTCTCAAGAGACCCCTGATCTCCAAAAAATAAAGTAGTGCTTTAAAGGCTAAGGCTATGTACTATTTATATAATTAGTACACTGACTAGCACATAATAGGTAAAACGTAACATTAGTGAATAAATATACTCCGAATTTTCAAAAGCTACATTTTTCTTTTTTATTACTGTATTTCTTGCATACCTTCAGTACATAAAATCCACAGTAATAAAATCCACTAAATAATAAAATAACACTAAGTTAATTGTTCAAATCTCAGTAGAACTGAAAATAAGTCTGCCAATTTTAAACTACTTTAAAACTAAAAAAAATTATATTAACTAAGACTATGATTAACATGATATTCATTTGGATTCCTTTATTTTGCTGTTGTTAAAGAGAAAGGAATAAAGATAAAAAGTACAATAACCAATATAATACCCTGAGTCTTTCCAACTTAACCCTACTTTGTAGTTTTAGGTACAGCAGAAAGAGAATGTAAAGTATTATCATGATCACACTAATGTTAGCAAAATGCCTTCTCTCTTACACAGGAAAATGGAATATTCTGCTCTGGGAAACTATCCCTTCATTCCTCATTCTGCTGTCCAGTAGTAGTAGACTTCATCATTCTGAATGTCAGTATCTGTTTCATAATCTGACTCCACTACATGGCATATGACTTTCTGGAACGGAAGTAGGCCCCTTTCATCTTGCATTATGCAATCCACAGAGCAATACCTAACACACAAGAAGTATTAAAATGCTAGTGGAACAAATGAAGATTTTTCAGAGAATGCTGAGACATAATGGTAACATACGTTTAAATGGGGTGTGGGAAAATGACAAAGAACAAAGTGGCATTTTTGACATTCATATTCAAGTATATGAACACACAGTGGGACTGAATATATGCACAAGAAAACCCCATTAAACTAGTAATTATTTTAGGTAACTCTTTTTACAGTCCTTTTATTACCTGATTTAGGGATATTTTATTTTACTCCAACTATGATCTGAAATACAAGTTAAAACAAGGTTTAACTATCCTTCATAAAAATTCCACCCTGGAAAATAGAGATTACCAAATAAAAAAATAAATTCGTATTTAATTTTAAAATAAAAACAACCAACCAAGAAACAAAACAACCAAAAAACTCCTCTTGTAAGTTATTAAAATGTCAGTAAAACAACAACAATGCCTTTTTGTGAATAACAGAGTGGTTAAGATTTAGATCCAGTCAAGTGACGGCAAATGGCACCTGGCCCATTTTCCATTTATACTGTGCAAAACTCTAAAGAAAAACCTGGTTTATGCTATAATTCCCAGAAAAATATTTTTCTCCCAGTCATTTATATTTCCTTAAATAGCTGTAATTCAGCTGCTTGTATTTTGCAGACACAGAAAATAATCAATGGTTGCCATTACCAAAACTTAAATATTAATCTTTATATGAAAGAATGGGCAGAGGGATAAAAATGAAAAAGCCTCCAATAAACAATGGCAGAGCATCAAGACATGAGACAACAGTCTAAAAAACTTTAGCAATTACTTCTAACATGTAAGCAGCTAAAGGATTAGTAGAAATTAAAATACTAGATTTGAAATCAGGCAATAAGCAGCATTACAATTTGTTCTACTTCATATAAATCCTTTTTTTAATTAGTTATTCATTTAAAAGATAACTAGTAAGTCTTATAGTTAAGAAGCAAGAACCGCTGCTTTTGGTTTTCTTATTATGTAACAAATCCTATCACCGTATCAATGAGTATTCTTTTCTTACCTTTTTAAGATGTCATGTTTCTGAAGGCGAAAAATAGGCTGCCGTTTAAAAATGACCTAAATTTTGGGGCTAACTTTTCAAGTCTTGACAGCTACCATCAACTGAAGAAAGGAAGCTCTCTCTTCTCCCATACTCCTGAACCCTGTCAACTGACATGGTAAGAAGAGGCAGTGGCAGTATTTCTTCCTGTGATGCCTACCTTTCCTTTAACATTCACTGGTGAAGATGTCTATAGACTTCAGGGTTCTCAGAGTCTTCATGTGTATGTCTATATGAATATGTACTCATAGCCCTGGCTGGTGTGGCTCAGTGGATCGAGCGTGGCCTGCGAACCATAAGGTCGCCAGTTCAATTCCCAGTCAGGGGCACATGCCTGGGCTTCAGGCCAGGTTCCTGGTTGGGGGTGTGTGAGAGGCAACTGTTTCTCACACAATGATGTTTCTTTCCCTGCCTGTCTCATTCCCTTCCCTTCTTTCTAAAAATAAATAAATAAAATCTTATTTTTTTTAAAGAATATGTACATATATACACACATACATATATGCATTTTTAAACTTCAAATTAATCACTCAAGGTACAGTTAAGACAGACTATAAGTTGTACTTAAAAGCAAACTGAATTGGCATTTCACACCTATGAGTCATAATTTCTAGGTGCAGGACAGAGTTAACCTTCTGGCTTATAATAACCATTTTCACTTTTTCAGAATCAGATACATTTTGTAAAACATATCCCAGAAACAAAATACAGGGATTGGACCTATGTATGCTGAGGCCAAATGAAGCCAGCCCATTGCTTGCCCTTCAAATAAAGTTTTTTGGAACACACCCACACATTTATATATTATCTAGGGCTGCTTGGGCTACAACACAAAGTTACACAGTTGTTGCAACAGAGACTATAATATGGAATGCATGTCCTAAAATATGTACTATCTAGCATCTTACAGAAAAAGTCTGCCAAACCCAATTACAGTATAAACAGCTGTAACTGAGAGCTGCCAAGTACCTCATGAGGTGTTATATACTTTATAAGCATGATAGTCTTGTCAGGAATCATCCATCAGAAGTAGATTTTATCTAAAAAGAATATAAAAGTAAACTGAAGTTCTAAACTATCAACAATATAAGTACTTCAGGGATCTCTGTTAAACATGCAGATTCTTAAACCCATCCATAGAAATTCTTGTTCACTTAGATTTTTGTCTAGTTACCTAGGTGATTCTGGCACAGAATCAAATATAAACAATTAAAAAAATAAAGTGACTTTGCTAATAGCACTTATTTCCATATGTGATTGAACAGAAATTTGAACCCAAGTGTGCTTAGTTCCAAAACTCTATGTCCTTTTTGACTTCTCTTGGTTATAATTAAGCTTAAATATATCTGCTTTTAAGAGTTAATATGGAGATTTTTAAAATTTAGTTACAAACAAAATTTGATTTATTATTGCTGAAAAATACATGCAGGGATGTCAAAATGATAGAGGATAAATTCATGAAGTTTAACTAAAATTTATACTTTTGAGATATAAAGGATCTAAAACATACTAGTGATATACTCAGTTTCATGTCAAGGTTTACTTATTCTTATTTTTATATATTGATATCTCAAAGGTAGGTATGAAATGATGAAGCCCTGAGCTCAAATTATTGGGCTGGCCAAAAAGTTCCTTTTGCTTTTTTTTTTGTATGATGACTCTAGTAGTGCTTAGTTGTCTTTAACTTCATTCGAAATAATTTTGTTTGATTGTATTGTGACAACTGTCATGTCAGCATGCATTTAAAAAAAAATAATATTAAAAAATAAAAAAAAAGAAAATTGGTCAGCAGCCATTTTAATACTGAAGATGAAAAAATATGCAACATTTTTGGCATATTATGCTTTATTATTTAAGAAAGGTGAAAACGCAACTGAAATGCAAAATAAAAAAGATTTGTGCAGTGGGTGGAGAAGGTGCTGTGACTGGTGGGACATGTCAAAAGTGGTTTGCAAAGTTCTGTGCTGGAAATTTCTCACTGGACAATCCTCCGTGGTCAGTGAGACCAGTTGAAGTTGATAGTGATCAAATTGAAACATTAAACCACGCAGGAGATAGCTGATATACTCAAAATATCCAAATCAATAAAATTATTAGTGAAAATGAAAAATGTGTCTTTTATTTTACAGAAAAAATAAATGGACTTTTGGCCAACCCAATACATTAAAAATTTAAAAATAAATCAAGCTTGTTTTGAGTATAATATGCAGTTTTTATTTATTGTAGATACAAATTATTTTAACCCCAAAAGACTTAACACTTGGCATTAAGTCTATGCAAGGTAACTAATTAAGGAAAAGAACTTTGTGACACATTTGTCATTTCAATTATCCTCCTTCAGATCGAAGCTCTAAGTATAACATTAATGCTAAGCTACAGTCTCTTTTGGTTTTTTTTTGCTATTAAATTTACTAAATTAATAGAATTTATATTTTTAAAAAAGTCTAAGGCATGGTACCAGATCCTTCTAAAGACAAACATGTCATACAATCATAATAATTCAAAACCACTAGTTTCCAATTTTAAATAGAATAAGGTAATTAACAGCAAAAACTACTAGCCACAATTTCAGGAATTTTAGATTTTACTTAACACAAGATTCCAATTCCATTTTCTTGATGATTATCAACTAATCACAGAATTTATTTATTTCTTAATGGATGCCATGGAGTCCACACTAGCTTTTCTAACAAATACTATAAAACCACTGGTAAGTAAAAATAACAGAACATCTCTATAACAAACATAACCACAAGGACAATAAACAAATGGTATATAGCAGACATCTATGAAGAAGGGTAAACTCTAAAATATATACCAAAATCATTACATTTGTTAAACTTGGAAATTTATTCTTCTGTGTAGGGAAATATTAGACATAAAAGTATGATTTAGGTAACTCTTGGTAATATAACAAATGACAATCTTGAATTCCTAAAGCCAAACTGAAGCATAAATATTTCATTTGAAAATATGAGAAGTTTTCATAACAATGATAGGTAGCTGGTAAAATTAAGACATAAAAATATACTTTTTAATACCTAAGACAAAGTAATCTGATTTTTTTGGTCCCTTCTATTTTAGTTTTATAAACAAGTTTGTTCTATGAAATGAATATGCAAAAGAAAAAAGTATGAAAAGTTAAAATTATATTCCAAAGGAAATAGACTCTCTTCGATTAACTTGCAGTTAAAAATAAAGCTGAGTGTCCACTTCAAATGTAAGATGAAGTCCCTCACCTGAAATTTCATTATATAAAATAATGTGATATTCGGTCTTGTTAATACATCACTTTAATGCATAACTAACACTCTTGTCTCACAAATGGCATTGAGATTTGGTTACTAGTATATAATGCAGTACATATACACTATGACAATTATATATAATAAATGGATAATAAAATATTAAAGAACACTGTCAAGTACTTAACGTTTGAGGGTACTCCTGAAGTTTTAAAAAATTAATTCCACACAAAACTTCCAGATATTCAAAATAAAGATGTTAGCTCAGTATATTTTTAAATAAGGGAATCTCTAGTCCACACTAAAATATCAGATATGAAAGGTACTCAAATCTGTTTTTGAAAACAGCTGCCTCAGGCTACCACCCTCGACAGTGTTCTTTACTTGGTTTTCTTCAAGTTAAAGCTAGTTACAAAAATTAATCATCTTTGTGTTAACACAGTCTCAACTTACAATCTATTAAGAATGGTCACAAATAGTAATGTAATATAATTATGACCATTTAATCAGAATGCTTTGGCTTTAATATCTTCACTACAGCATACTTTTGATTCAAAATGATCTTCCAACTATAATGATTTTAAACTGATTTCCCATAAAATGCATTAGCTTCATAGTTTCAGACAGACTTTTGAAAACTAATCCTTCAACCAAAATTTTATTTTTAAATTTCAATTTAGTACGGAAGGACATCTATTATTTAGCAACCAAACCTCAAACCAATTTATCCAATAATACAACCTAGTATTTCTTAAACATGAAAATTTAGAGAATTTGCATACAGAAAGACACAAACAATCACAGAAAACATTTCACAAAAAAATTTCACTGTCTACCTCAAAATATGTTAAAACTATTTACCAGATCTTCTTGATTATTACTTTAGTAGATATAAATTTCAGCAACTACAAATAACATTTCCTCCATCTGTGGCTCTCCTTAATATTGAACTACCTAGAACAAATCAGTGTAGTAAACAGGTAACAGAAAACCTGGAGACATATTTGTTTCTAATACTGTTGTCCTTTCTAACACTGAGAAAGTTTCTATATTTATAAAGCAGTGGAAAGTCAATTGGTATTTCAATAGCCCCCATTACAAGCAGGTATATTTTCAAACCATGAATTGTCAAGTAGGTTGTACAGTTTTATTTATAAACAAAGTCATTTTTATCATTTTTCATTAAAACTTGCTTAACAAGAATCAATTTGTTTCTATTAAACCAATTCTAAGAAACATTTATACAAATATACAGGGAATATATATACCTAGTTTAGCACAGCTACCAACACTTAATAACCTAAAAAATTTTTAAAGAGTTTATGCATGTTTTCAATTCTTACATTTGATTTAAATTTGATAGAAAGATCAAAAGACCATTAACAACATCAAAGAAATCATCTACTTACTGCTAAGGTCAAATACCTACCTTGTTTCTCATTGTAGATTATATTCTTACACAGTAGGTCATTATGGCAAAGCACAACAGGTGAGCCCAGGTTGGAAAGAATCTCCTTCATCCAAGTCATCTCTTCCTGAAGAATCTGAGAGCTTGGGATATCACTTAGGAACCTTTTAGTTTTAAAAGAAGAGTTTTATCTTGTTTAGATCAATGATATTCTTTCCAAGTTTGAGGATTAATATCTAAGTTAAGAAGTTCTTTCCACTCAATTGCAGAGTTCTGAATTAAAGTAAGCCAATTATTCCAAAAGCTGGAATTAAGAAAAACCTTTACAATGAACTTAAATATGAATTAAAAGAAACTGAGCAACAGTTAAAATATAGAGCAGAATAAAATGAGGTTTAAGTATATTACTTAAAGTTACAAAGACAGTCCATTAAAGAACTAAAACAATCTATTTCAAGTTTGGAAGGGTAAATGCAATATGAATCAGCCAAATTCATATTTCAAAGCGACTAGATATTATTATCACTATATTGACTCATACTATTACATGACAATCATGTAATTACTTTATTATCATATGACAATCACATCATAGAATTCTTCTATTATCTGCTATAGAAATTACCTCAGAATAGTCAGACTGGGAAGGATGAGAGGTAGTGTGGCAAGCTGGTTTAGAGATCATAGCTCTTTACCTTATATTCTTTATTATTTATTATGCTATATTTGTATTAATTTGATAAAAATGAAGCAAAAATAGAGTGCCACCACAAATTCCTCAATAATAACATCAGGCTTACAAAACTGTTTACTCTTTGTCCTCTTTCCTTTACACTTTAAGCCAAGTTCTCTTTATTCCTTCTCCAGTCTTTCAAATTATTCCTTATTTTCCCATTTTACAATATAATAATGATTCTGTACACTGAATTTATTTTAATAAATTTGCTTATTCAGGTGGCCTGTATTTTTCTCACTACTGCTTTCTCACCTACACAACAGCTTCCAAAAGTAATCCTTACAGATTCTTTTTAAAATGCTGTAACTGTTCAAAAATCTATGTTAAAAGTAGAGTTAAATGGAAAGAGAATTCAAAGTGTTATGAACATGATCATTACAATCATGTACAAACAAAAAAGCAATTGTTTTTTAATGTTCTACTTGTATATTTTTTATTGGGGCAGGTTGCTTTCATTCTGTTATTAATCAGTGAGCATCTCCAGCTTTTCCAAAGTTATCACTGACATCAAGAATCCAAAGCATACCTAAGAGAGACTAGGAAATATAACCTAAAACCTATCCTAAATAACCTTGTTTGAATAATAATAATTTTTAAAATAGTAGCTAATATTTACTTAGCACATAAATGGTCAGACACTGTTCTACTTTTTATATACTTTTTATATACTATATAGCTATTTTGTATAGTATATACTATGCTATATACTCAATTAACCCTCACAAAAACCCTCAAAGGTAAATGTACTACTCATTATCTGCATTTTACAGATGAAGAAATAGGTAACTTGCCCAAGGTTAAGAAGTAGAAATGTTCAAGGGAACCCTAGTGCACCGTTGGTGAGAATAGACTGGTGCGGCCACAGTGGAAAACAGTATGGAATTTCCTCAAAAAACTAAAAATGGAACTGCCTTTTGACCCTGCAATTCCACTGCTGGGATTATACCCTAAGAATCCTGAAACACCAATTCAAAAGAACCCATGCACCCAATGTTCACAGCAGTACAATTTACAATAGCTAAGTGCTGGAAACAGCCTAAGTACCCATCAATAAATGAGTGATCAAAAACTGTGGTACATTTACACAATGGAATTCTATGCAGCAGAAAGAAAGAAGGAGCTCCTACCCTTCGTGACAACATGGATGGAACTGTAGAGAGTTATGCTAAGTGAAGTAAGCCAGGCAGTGAAAGACAAATATCATAAGATCTCACTATAAGTGGAACCTAATCAATAAAACAAACAAGTGAGCAAAACAGAACCAGAAACATGGAAATAGAAAACAAACTAAAAGTGACCAGAGGGGTGCGGGGGTAACAGGAGAAAGGGGAAGGGTCAAGTCAAGGAACATGTATAAAGGACCCGGAGACAACATCAATAGGGGGTAGGATTCAATGTGGGAGAGAGTCAGTGGGCAGGGCAGGGGAGAGTAATGCAGGAAAAAGGAGGACAACTGTAATTGAACAACAATTCAAAAAATAATAAAAAATAAAATAAAAAGCAGGAAAGTTAACTGACAGAACTGAGATTTGGTCCCCACGCTATATGGCTCCAGAGTCTTGTGCTCTGAAACTATATAATGCTATATATACTGCCTCTCTACTCTGCTATTATCAAGAACATCTTACATTCACCATTGCTATCTACTTCATTATTTTTAACTGGTCTTCCCCAAAAATCTTTCAATAAAATAGCTATCTCCAAAGAGAATTTTCTGTTTTTATGCTGTCACTTCCTCAATACACAGGACACACTTCCAAACATATCCCAATTAAAGGGGTATAATATCCTACCAAATTGAAAGTTTGACAAAATACCTACAGATATAAATAGTTACAGAGTGACTCAAACTAATCAATGAAATAATCATACTCAACAAAACAACACAGCTAATTTTCCCTAGTAAATTATTTTTTTAAAACAGAAAAAAATTCTATAGGTCCTACATGTTTCTGTTGTTCTTAAAGACTTCCTAAATACAAAAACTGAAGTTTTCATGTACATTTTAGATACAAAGAACAAAATTAAATTCCAATTTTTGTATTAATCCAGATTCTAAAAACTGATTTACAAATTGTTTTATATAAAAAATAGTAAAATACTAAGTTTGAACAGTCTTACAAAATCTGAGTTAAGATTCTAGTAAACAAATGTCCAACTACATTATATGGCACTTCAGTAGTTAGTAAACTAAAACAGCACAAAGTTTTTCACACTCCAATATTACTATGCTGCCCCAATGTAGGCCTCCAGGCCTATTTAAAACAGCTTTGAACAAAAAGGATTTTTTTAAAGTCTCAATGGCCAACTCATACTATGCAAAAACATACCTATTTTTAGTGATCTTTATATTTCATTTACTTGCCAATAAATGTTCTACATTTATTTTTTGTCCCCTCACCTCTACCTACTCCTACACCCCCTGCTTTTTGTAGGGGGTTTTAGGGGGGAGCTGAGGGCTCACCTGGGGAAGAAAGTGACTTTATTTCTATAGTGACATCTGAGAGTTGAATGAATCATGATTATTTTATTTAAATGCAAAGAGATAAAACAAACCAGAATTTATATACAGAAACCTTGTAGTTATCTTTGAGACCCAAAGTAATGTAAAACATCGTTTCAAATGTAAAAGTAATTTTACCTTTTATTAAGATCTTCATCTACAAATCCTGTGGGAATGAGAGAGAAGTACTTCCCCATCTTGAGCCACAGATTAGATTTGGGAATCCAGCCATTGTGTGCATGGATAGCATGAATTTTAGCAAGCTGGCGCGCTATTAGCCTATTTAAAAACAAAACAGCAGAGAAAGAAAATGTTAAGCATTATACAGTTCACTGTCTAGCCACAGGTAAACTAAAATGACTAGTATGCATTTTTTATAAATAATTTCATCTTTATCATAAATGTATAAAACTCAAAATAATATGGCAAGTCACATCTCACAAGGAGAGGAAAACAACTGCTTAAAGCATCAGAGGGAAGATTAGGCAATTAAATACCATGTCCAAAAAGGGTTGAATGTGTAAAAGTAGGTGTCCTATTTTGATTGCACAAAATTTGGGATCAGCAAAACAATACACAGTAATAAATAATTTCAAGGCACATATTAGACATTAATCACAAAAACATTTAATTACACTAAGTTACTTTAATTTTGATCCTTTGAGGTTAAAGCGCAAAAAAGAACTAACGTAAAAAGGTAACCAGGGAGATAAATGGGTTCAAGGAGTTAATGTCTTTAACTGTGCTAAAGACAAATACTCTGAACAAACGATTTTATGATGTGAGAATCAATCTTGATGCAACCTCAAAATAATTTGAAGTGGCATATACTTGTGCCCATACTATGTTAGTCTCTGTAGAACCCAGTAGAGCAAATGCTGATAGAGGAATAAGCATACCAATCAGAAATAAGAAATAAGTTACCAAACAGCCTATAAACCAGTAGGTGGAAAAATGACTTCACAGTAATCCACAAACTGAATAACTTAAAACTGGCAAATTTTCAAGATGCAACAATCTAATATAATGCTTCTCAAATTAGTTCTAGGACTTACAAATAGTACCATATATGAATGCCTGAGGTCCCCCCTCAGATCTACTCAATCCCAATCTCTGGGGTAGGCCCTAGCACTTCTCATTTTAAACAAGATCTCCAGGTGATCCTAATCCACTGTGAAGTTTAAGGGCACTAATATAATGCTCTTAAGCTTGGCTATGTACTAATCCAAATTTTGGAACTTGAAGGGAAAAATACAGAACCCTGAGTACTACCCCCCAGGCATTGTGATTTGATTGGTCTGAGCATCAATATATTTAAAAGCTTCCCAGATGACTTCAATACGCAAATACATTTGAGAACCATTCCAACTAAGGCACACAGGGAATCTTAACAACCTGTCATTACATAATATAACTGTTACAGTTTTACACTATAGTGGATATTCCTATCAACCTAGTTTCTAGTAACAAGAGTCCTGATTTTCCTCTGGAGAAACTTCCATCCCCCTCATTTTTAGTAATGTGATTCATACAGCATTTATCCTGACTCCCCATCCTACCTGCAATAGTAACTTTAGTAGGAGTAAACTATGGAATATACTTGCCCAGAACACTCCATCTTTCAGGATACAATAATTGGTCCAGGGCGTATCACCCAAGCTAGGCCAGAAGGACTCAATCCCAGAACTTTTGCTGAAGCTTTAACTTTGGTTGAAGCCATTAGAAAAAGAAGAATCCCTCACTCCTACAACCTAGAGTGGCAATACCGATTAGGTAAGCCTACAACTGCTGATCATTGTAATTTGAAAGAAAATAAAATGAACACAGACTTTCAAAAAACAGAGTGATATTACTAATGACACTGTTCTGGAGCCCATGGATCCATCCACGCTTGAACTCATTCTCAGTTATATGTATCAATAAATTCCTTCTCCTTTAAGTCATTTGAATTCTCATCATAGTCAATTAAGAGTCCTAATGCATTACCAAAATATTAAAATCTGTAACCATTTTAGGTCTGTGTGCTTTTATTTGTACCTCTCAAACTGGTAAACAATTATTTATGTAAATTAAATAACTGCTGCTTGAGTGACCTTCCCAAAGACCACATACTCATGTCTAACAATACAGTAAAAAAGAAACCTATTTTTATGCCAAACTTTCATATATGCATAGACCCAAATTAAGATATGATACTTTAAGGAAGAGAAGACTTCAGGAAAAGGCAAGGTGATGATAGAGCCAAAACAAAGGAGAGGGCAAATACATATATGCATGCACACATTTGTGTGTATATATATGTATATATGTATCAGACACACATATATATTTTAAGCCAGTAAGAACAAGTTTAAAACTTTAAAGATGGAGTTGGGACAAGAGGCCTGAAGAAAAGTATGATCCGTGTTACAAAACACACAATGGGTAATCCATGTCAATAGAACATTGTGTCCTAGATATGTTTACTGACCAAGTAAGACTGGTGATCTGGTGATTCAGGAGAAGAGTCACATAGTGAAACAGGTATTCGACACCAAAAAATTTTATTTACTGTGATTTCAAAATAAATACCATATTTCTGCCATGTATAATGTGTTGCCATGTATAATGAGCACCCACGTCTTTGGTCCAAACTTTCAGGAAAAAAATTTTAATTTTTTTAATTCAATTTTTTACTTATTTATATTTAGATACCTGTTTTTTGTATTATAAGGAATTTTAGCATTTATTTTTTAACATATTATGATATAAGAAATTGTGTGTAACAAATAATTACAAAACACAAGAACAGATGCAAGGTATTTCAGGTCCTACCTGTATATAATGAGCATCCTTATTTTTCCCTCAAAAGTTTGGGCCAGCCCTGGCTGGCATGGCTCAGTGGATTCAGTACCAGTCTGTGAACTAAAGGGTTGCAGGTTCAATTCCCAGTCAGGGCATATGCCTGGTTGCAGGCCAAGTCCCCAGTGGGGGGCATGTGAGAGATGACCACACAGTGATGTTTCTCTCACTCTCTTTCTCCCTCCCTCCCCCTCTGCCTAAAAATAAACAGATAAAATCTTAAAAAAAAAGTTTGGGCCAAAAAGTATGCATTATACATGGCAAAATATGGTAAATAATAATGCCAATTTTTATAGTTTTACCCCAGAGTTTGTATGAAACCCTGATATGTAAAACACAAAATGTAGTCTCAAAAGTTGTCTATCGGGGAGGGCTGGGGCGGTGGGCTGGGATGGGAGTAAAAGAAAACTATATAAGAACAACAATTAAAATAAATAAAAAGGGAAAAAGAAAAAAGAAAAAGAAAAAATCAAAATATTAAAAAGTTGTCTAATGGTAAATTATTTAGTTGGGAGCAACTGGAATGACAATTCTATGGTAAATACTTCAAAATGAATAACACATATGGCCACAGTTCCAAGGGACTCTTAGATTAATGGAATCTGTTGAATATGAATAGACACTAGAAAGAAAACACATACAACTTCTGAGTGCTATGACCTTTCTGGCACAAAGGTAGATAACTGGAGCAACTTGAACTGATTATGTAATGCAAATGCCAAGCTTTTTCCACTACAGAAAATGCCTCCATACTGCTGCACAGAATTAGCTGGGTTATAATTCTGACTTTGCCATTGTATTTCAATCTGAACTAAAGCAAATTATTTAATTTCTTTTGAGTTGCAGTATTCTTACAAAAGAAAATACTGTTTTATTTGGTAATCTTTAAGTTCTTTAAATCTAAAATTATATGCCAATGAATATCAGGAAAAAATTACATGAAAATTTATTTCCTGACAACATAAACTTCACATTCATATTCCTATACAAATATCCTGTAGACTAACTTCCCATTTCACAAAAATTTCCAACAAGTTATAATAAAAATATTAAATGATCAAAAACTATAAATTACAAGCAAAATTTTCCAAATGCTATTTTTAAAGTTTATCAAATATAAATTTCCCTCTTAACAAATCTGATATTACAGATGAAAATGAGAATTACTATTATATGAAATTTTACAAACCTTTCTGCATAAGGAAATACATACCTACTCAAAAGTTAAAAGAAACTAAAATATTTGCAAGAATCTGTATCAATACTTAAGAGTTAATTATAATCTTCTAGTGTAAATTACAGCTATATTTGCCCTATCCATAGGTGTACTGTTAAAGTACATTTAGATTATATAAGGGGCAAAATTAATATTAAATGACTGTATTGTATTTAATAGGTAAAAATATATTCAGTGTTATCTAAGATGTTTTACAGCATTTTCCTATAAAATTAAAAATAGATTAACAACAAATAATAGTAATAGCTCAGATTGCTTTGTCAATACTATTGGTAAATACTTCCACTAAGTTACCCTACAAATAACAAAGACCATGCCTTACTTTTCCATCTATTCTAGCACCCAGCACTTAGAAGAGGTACTTAACAGGTATTTGATGAATTGATCATTATCTTAGCAACAAACTCAGAGTACACTTAGAAATTTACCGTAAGACCAAGGGATTCTCTTACTACTATTAGGTTTATTAGGTATTAAGTTTATTGTCAGGTGGATTAAAATATATCTTGGATTTTTAAAAATCTCATATGGTAAGAGTTTTAACATAATTAATGCTATACACAAAACAAGGGACCATTTGAAATAACTGCCTGTTCTTTTACAGGACAGGCACATCTTGTACAAGCCTCTTCTCAAATTATAGAATTCAAGCAACTTCTACAGGCCTTAGAACTACTTGGTCTATCTTTTCTGTAGAAAAATTAATGGGGAGGAAAATCTATAATACAAATATCTTCATGGAAATAATAAATACAATTCAATTGTGATCATAGGACCAACATACTAAAAACCTAGGCTTCAATGACAAATTTAAAAAAGTCCTAATTCCAAGTTCCATACTCACCTAAAATTTTGGATAAATTGGGCTTGATCAAAACATACAATTTGTAAAGAATGACTCTGTTAAGAAAATTAATAGTTTTTCTAATAAGTGAATTCAATAAAGTTGCAGAACACAAAAGCAACACATAAAAATCAGCTGTAGTTCTCTCTTAACAGTGAACAATCCAAAAAGGAGAGAGAACAATTCTATTTACAATGGCATCAAAAAGAGTAAAATACTTAGGAATGAACTTAACCAAGGCGTGAAAGACTCTGTACAATGGAAGCTACAAAATGTGACTGAAAAAAATTAAATTATACAAATAAATGAAAAGATATCACATGTTCATGGACTGAAGACATCAATACTACTCAAAGTGTTCTATAGATCCAATGCACTTTCCATAAAAACCCCAATAGGGCTTTTTTGCATAGAAAGGAAAATCCATCCTCAAATTCAAGCAGAATCTTAAGGAACCTTGGACAGCTACAACAACCTTGAAAGCAAGAATAAAGTTAGGGGTCTCGCACTTCCTGATTTCAAAACTTATTACAAAGCTACAGTTATCAAACCAGTGCAGCACAGGAAGTTCTCAAATAACATCATTTCATTCAATATTGATGAGAAAAAACAATTCGCAGTCAGGGCCACTGTCTGTGTGAAGCTTGTACATTCTTCCCATGCATGCATGGGTTTTCTCCAGGTACTCCAGTTTGCTCCCACCTAAGATGTGCATGTCAGGTGAACTGCCATATCTAAATTGCCCCAGTCTGAGTGTTGGTAGGTGTGTGAGTGTGGCCTGTGTTGAAATGGTACTCTGTCCGGGGTGGGTTTACACCTTGCCAATATAGGCTCTGGACAAAAGCAGGTTGGAAAATAACTCTCTTACTTGTTTTTATCAATCTTTCTTAAATGTATATATAATTCGCATTTATTTCAGTTCTTAATACTACAAGTGTTTTGGGTCATCATTTAGAAGATTGGTGATGTTTCTGTTACCAGAAACATGCCGTAAGAACTTCACTCTGTTTACAGCTGACCCTTCAACAACACAGGTATTAGGGGTGCTGCCAACTCGCCTGCACAACAGAAAATCCACATATAACTTTGACTCCCAAAAAACTTAACTGCATTATGTAGCTGACCCTTGAACAACACAGGGATTAGTGGTACTGACCTCCTACGGAGTTGAAAATCTGCATTTAACTTTTTTTTTTAGATTTTATTTATTTACTTTTAGAGAGAGGGAAGAGTGAAAGAGAGGGAAACATCGATGTGCAAGAGATACACTGATGGGTTGCTTCCCACATGCCCCCAACCAGGGATCTGGTCCACAAACCCAGGCATGTACCCTGACTGGGAATCTAACCAGCGAGTGACCCCTCAGTTTGTAGGCTAGCACCCAATCCATTGAGCCACACCAGCCAGGGCAAAAAAATCTGCACCTAACTTTTGAATCTCCGGAAAAAAAAAAAAAAACTATTGTACTAATACCCTATTGTTGATTGGAACTGATAACATAAAGTCAATTACCAACAATGGGATACTACCTTGTGCCATTAGGATGGCTAATATAAAAAATAAAATAAAAACTAAAAATATTAAGTGTTGTCAAGGATATGGAGAAATTGGAACCCTTGTGCACTATTGATGGAAATATAAAATGTTGCAACTGCTATGGAAAACAGTATGGCAGTTCCTCAAAACAATAAAAACAAAATTACCATATGATACAGTAATTCCATTTCTGGTTATATAGCCAAAAGAACTGAAAGCAGTTGTCTCTAAAAAAATATTCACACCCGTATTCATAAGAGTATTATTTACAAGAGTCAAAGGGTGGAAGCAACTCAAATCTCCATCCAGGAATGAATGAATAAACCAAATGTGTTACACAAATAAAGCTGAGTATTAGCCTTAAGAACAAAGGAAATTCTGACATATGCTGCAACAAGGATAAACCTTGAAGGCATCATATTCAGTGAAATAAATCAGATACAAAAAACAACAAAAGTATCAATCCACTCACATGAGGTACCTAAAGCAGTCAAGTTTATCCAATTACATGAGGTGCCTAGAGCAGTCAAACTTATACAGAGAGTAGAACAATGGCTGCCAAGAGAATGGGAACTTGTTTAATGAGTGTAAAATTTTAGTTTTGCAAGATGAAATGAACTATGAAGACTGGCTGCACAATGTGAATGTACTTATCATTATATACTATGTACTACAGGGATTGGGAAAAGTAGGTTTATAGTTGTGAGTACTTATTAAATAACATAAGAACAGAGTTTATTCTTATTTATTTATTATTATATTATGTATTTGTATTACAACTGCAAACCTACTTTTCCTAACACCTGTGTATATTTACATACTATATACTATATAACATTGTATAAACTGTATACTTAAAAAATTAACATAATAAATTGTTGAATGTATTTTAACCCAATTAAATTTTTAATAAAATCATAAAAAATATATAGTCCTTAAAAAGATTTGATTAAAACAATCGTTTTCTATTAGTAAGTTTTAAATACAACAGAAAAAACTATTTTAAAAAATCTCTTCATTAAGGCATTATTTAATAAACCTTTGATTTTTGTTTTATATATATAAGAAGATAATGAAAAATTACTTAAAAGATTTCTGACTATCGTATGTTAGAGTCTTCTAGCTAGTCTCAATAAATAAGGTTTTACTGAACTAAAACCAAGGCAAATGCTACTTTAAAATCCCATACTCAATAAAGCTAAATGTTTAATCTTAAAGCTTCACTGAATTCCTCAAATACCTACTAACACACACTAATTGCTCCCCTTGTGAATATTTAAGAGTATTAAAATAACAGGAATTTTTTAAAATTGAAAAATAATCCCTAATCCTACCATCCCAATAGTTTATTTTATACTCTCTTTGAGTTTTCACATGAAGAAACTATTGCCGGACTGTACGCTACAATTCACCTATCAAGCTGATTTTTTCTTCTTAGCCCTGTATAAGCTATTTTGCATGTTTTAGAGAATATTCAAAATTATCATTTAAATAGTAGCATAACACTTATTAGGGCTGGTGTGACTTAGTTATATCTAAGTATGAGTCGTCATGACAGAAATGTCAACATACAACCTTAAAAATTAATATGTATTGCCTTAATGACTTCCAAAAGAGAACACTACCAGTTTTACTTGCAACCCACAAGAACCAGTTTCACTACAATGCCTTCAGCACTGGAAATCGGTGTTTTTTTAAGTTATACTTCTTAAAAATGTGTAACAAGCCCTAGCTGGTGTGGATCAGTGCACTGAGCACCAGCCTGCAAATCAAAAGGTCCCTGGTCAGAGGTGTGCGAGAGGCAAACACACATTGATGTTTCTCTCCCTCTCTTTCTCCCTCCCTCCCCCTCAGTCTAAAAGTGGATAGGTGAAATCTTTAAAATAAATAAATAAAAGTATGCAACAGTCCTGGCCAGGTGGCTTAGTTAGTTGGAGCGTGGTCCCAAATATCAAAAGATTGTGGGTTCAATCCCTGATTGGGGAGCGTATGGGAGGCAATCGATCAATGTTTTTGTCTCACATTTATGTTTCTCTCTTCTCTGTCTCTCTCAAATCAATGAACACATCCTCAAGTGAGGATTTAAAAAAAAAAGAAAAGAATATGTGCAACAATTTGTTTGAAGCTGCCCTTCTCCCATTATGTCTGCCACTGGGTGGTTTTTAATTTAACATTAGTTAGGATTCCCAGAAAGAGGCACATTTTAGAGAGATACCTGATGAGAAAATTCCTAAACCTTTGAATTTTAAAAAATTTTCTGAAGGTCTCTCTGCAATATTTTATTGCTACAGAAGAGTTCAAATAAAACATCATGATAACCTTCCATAATTTGAATTACTAGATAAGCATTAAGTTGGTACAACTGGTCTCTACCTATCATCCTATTCCCTCGTGTTCCTCCATGCTCTGCCTTGTCCTTCAACGCCCAGTTTAAACGTGATCTTGTGAAACACTGCGTGACTTCCCCAGTATACTATAGTAAACTACCTGCACTATTTTGAAAAGCTTTTCTCCGGTGTATACCATTTCACTCCCCATCTCCAAGATTATTGTCTGACACAAACTGTAAATTACTAGGTCAAGCACTGTCTGAATTCTTTTTCTTCCCCTAAACTAGATCAAACATAAACATATATTCCAATGCCTTTTAATTTAAAGTAGATACCCTTTGTTATAATTCAAGCAAGTAGATATGTCTGAATGAGCCACAGCAAACAGAGAACTGTGGACTTTGATCTAAGGTGCAATCAACATTTACGGAAACTGCAATTAATCAGTCCAGATTGTTCACTGCAATTTATCAACAGACTGACCTAAAACAATGCCTTAAAATGTGACATCTAATTAAATCCAAATTGATAATAAGAATTGTTAAATGCTTTGAGTCAAGCACTGCTTTTAAAAATTAAAGGGAAACCTTGTTTTTCTGGAGCAGACTAATCCAAACCCATTTGCAGTCCTTTCTTTTACAAAGGGTCAACAATGAGAATGGCAAAAATAAAATGTCTCTTTAGCTATAAAAAACCCTAACTAAAAAAAGTTTCTAAGTTAAACAAATAGTTGCTCAAAGAAAGAAAAGGCAATGTTAAAACACATTTTCTTAGTGCACTTAATACTTGTTTTGCAAAAAAAAAAAAAAAAATTTAGAAAAAGAAATGTACCTGAAAATGGCAGGGTTGCGGACATGCTTTGGATCCAATGCTTCTCCCTGTATAAATTCATAGCACAGTCCATTATTGAAAGTACAGTAGAGTTGTGGTGCACAGCCATGGGCCTGTAACACTCGGAAACTCTTCACTTCCTCATCTCGATCGACTAGCAACTCAGTTTTATTGCCGTAAATTCGCACCAGGACAACATCCTCCATTGTGTTGCCCACATAACAGCCAATGAGTTTGTTTGTGATTCCATCAGTGAAGAGCTGCCAAAAAAAGAAAACAAATGGGGGGCGGGGGGGGGAAGAAAGCAATTAAATACTTTCAGGGAACTGAGTAAAAGATAACGTGAAAATTAAATACCAATTAAAAGAAACTATCTACTTTTTAACATAAAAGAACTTTTGAATACAATTTTGCCTAATGTCTTTAATTTTAATTCTAATTAAAGAAATAGTAATTACACTGTTTAGTCTTGCTATTTCTATGACATTGCCTTCCTTGATTTCAAAGCATTAATTATTCAACAACCAGCATTTCTATACAATTTTTTGATAGCTATTATATCTCAGTCTGCCTTGTACTGCAATCATTGCAAATGAATGTGTGTGCGCCTCAAGTCTACAACTTGCATTAAAGTTTTAATATCAACTCCTGCATCAGAGTTTCTAGATTATCAGCTTACCCTACTAATTTCAAACTTACCAGCCTCTACAGCTGCATGAGCCAATTCCTTGAAATAAACAATATATAGGAGAAATTCTATTTCTCTGTACAACCTTGACACATTTTTATTATATTTTATTGATTATGCTATTACAATTGTCCCATTTCTCCCCCATCATTCCCCTCCACCCTGCACAACCCCTCCAACCCACATTCCTCCCCCTTTAGTTCATGTCTATGTGTCATAAGTTCTTTAGCTTCCACTTTTCCCACACCATTCTTGCCCTCCCCCTATTTTCTACCTACCATCTATGCTACTTATTTTCTGTACCTTCCCCCCCCCTCCTCCCACTCCCCTGTTGCTAACCCTCCATGTGATCTCCATTTCTGTGTTTCTGCTTCTGTTCTAGCCATTTGCTTAGTTTGCATTTATTTTAGGTGTGGTTGTTAATATCTGAGAGTTTGCTATCTTTTTACTGTCCTATTTTTGATCTTCTTTTTCTTAGGTAAGTCCCTTTAACATTTCATATAAGGGCTTGTGATGAGGAACTCCTTGAACTTGACCTTATCTGAGAAGCACTTTATCTGCCCTTCCATTCTAAATGAAAGCTTTGCTGGATAGAGCAATCCTGGATGGAGGTCCTTGACTTTCAAGACTTCAAATACTTCTTTCCAGCCCCTTCTTGCCTGGAAGGTCTCTTTGGAGAAATCAGCTGACAGTCTGATGGGAACTCCTTTGTAGGTGACTGTCCCTTTATCCCTTGCTGCTTCTAGAATTCTCTCCTTCATTTTAATCTTGGCTAACATTTCCTACTCAGGTCCAACTTCTTTGGAACTCTCTGAACTTCCTGGACTTGCTGCTAGTCTATTTCCTTTGCCAGATTGGGGAAGTTCTCCTTTATTATTTGTTCAAATAAGTTTTCCACTTGTTGCTCTTCCTCTTCCCCTTCTGGTACCCCTATAATTCAGATGTTGGAACATTTAAAGATGTCCTGGAGGTTCCTAAGCCTCTCCTCATTTTTTGAATTCTTGCTTCTTCATTCTTTTCTGATTGGATGTTTGTTTCTTCCTTCTAGTCCACTCCATTGATTTGAGTCCTAGTTTTCCTCCCATCACTATTGGTTCCCTGTGCGTTTTCCTTCATTTCACTTATTGTAGCCTTCATTTGTTCATCTAATTTGTGAGCAAAATCAACCAATTCTGTGAGCATCCTGATCACCAGTGCTTTGAACTGTGCATCTGACAGGTTGGCTACCTCTTTGCCACTTAGGTGAATTGGCTTTGGGGCTTTGATCTGTTCTTCCATTTGAACCATTTTAGTTCTTTGGTTTTGTTTATTTTTTTTTGGTCTGGTCGACGCTGTTACATAGTGAGGGGTGGAGCCTTAGGTGTTCACCAGGGTGGAGCAGTCCAGTCACTGGGTTGTGATGCTGTATGTGGGGGTAGGGTCTCGGTGTTTTTAGGTTTTACTTCCTGGTGCTGGGACCCTGGGTTGCGAGTTCCCCGTTTTTGCCTGGATTATCTGCGTGCAAATGTGGGACACCTGGTCAGCCAGCTGCCTTGCGCCTTTTCATTTTTCATTCATATCTTTGTATGTGTTATAAGTATTCTATTAAGCATGTATATAATTTATATTTTTTAAATAAAATCAGCAGGTAGAGATAGTATATGGGCTTTTTAATTTTCTTTTACTTCATAATTTTTTAATCTCATTTAAAAACACTTAAGTTACACAATGTTAACATGACAACAGCTATCAAAAAATTATAGTCAATAGCATACAAACACAGAAAAATGGTTACAAAAGGCTATATTAAAAAAAGGAATACACAACTACCTATTGTATGATTACAACTATGTAAAATACATATGGAGCTCTGGTTGGTGTAGCTCAGTGGACTGAGTGCTGGCCTGCAAACCAAAGGGTCACCAGTTTTATTCCCAGTCAGGGCACAAGCCTGGGTTGCAGGCCAGGACCCCAGTACAGGGCATGTGAGAGGCAACCACACAATGGTGTTTCTCTCCCTCTCTCTCCTTCCCTTCCCCTCTCTCTAGAAATAAATAAATAAAATCTTTTAAAAACTAATAAAGTAAAAAAATACATATGGGAGAAGTAGAAGTTAATCAAAAAATTAGGTAATTTAAAAATAAAATATAGATAGGAATTTTTTTCTATTCAAAGTTTTAGTATTATAAACATCTTTTTAGTAAAACTAAATTATTCCATGTAAAAGGAAATTTCAGGTTCCTTGTAAAAGGAGATTCATGTACTTGGTACACTATATTTCTCAGAATACTGACTTGGAAAAAAATGACTAATTCAAAATATTCTATTTTGTTAATTTTAAAATAAATAAAACACCTGCTATTGTGATTACCACTAAAGGGAGGGAAAGGTTAGCACCAGAAAGAAAAATGGATATACTATTCTGGGTTACTGGTAATATTTTATTTTTTTCTCTGGGCCTGGGTTACACAGGTATTTGGTTCTACTACAGTTCATGTTTCATGCATTTTTATGAATGTTTGTTGCATCTCATGAATTTTAAGAGTGATAGAAATTTATCTATTTATAACCTATTTGTTTTATCAAAGAGTAAAATAACTCCTAGTAAGACAAATCATGAGATACATAACCTGATTCCTTAAGTACACATCTTCTATTACTGCCTTATCCTTGTCACTCAAAAGAAAAAAATCTTAAGCTTCCTTCTTCTCTCACCTATAAGCAATTAACAAGTCCTGCACATTTATTTTCTGAAATGTCAAATCTGTCCCTTTATTTCCGTCTCCAAGGCCACTGACCTAATTAGGGTCTCAGCATCTCTCGTCTAGACTAACAGTCTCTCCTAGATTCTTTCTCAAGTATATGTTAATAGAATACACAGAAAGATATCTATTTATCATCTAATTCAGTACACAGATATTTTATATAAAGGTAAAAGAACCCTGACTGGGTGGCTCAGTTCCCAACATACCAGGGTTACAGAATCGATCCCAGGTCAAGGCACATACAGGAGTCAACCAATGAGTGCATAAATGGGTGAACAACAAATCCATGTTTCTCTCTGTCTCTCCTTTCCTATCTCTCTAAAATTAATGAACAGCCCTGGCTAGTGAGGCTCAGTGGACTGAATGCTGGGCCACAAACCAAAGGGTCACCAGTTCAACTCCTAGACAGGGCACATGCCTGGGTTTCAGGCCAGGTCCCCATTAGGGTGTGCACAAGAGACAACCACGCATTGATGTTTCTCTCCCTTTCTCCCTCCCTTCCCCCTCTCTAAAAATAAATAAATAAAATCTTTAAAAGTTAACATAGAATAAAATAAAATAATAAAAAAATTAAAATTATTAAAAGTAAAACAGGTTTCACAAAACTATTTACCTTATTTCTTGGAAGACCCTATGATCTATCCTATCACATCTCATTTTATTTTTTTTAATTTTATTTATTTTTAGAGAGAAGTGAAGAGAGGAAGAAATAAAGGGAGAGAAACATCAATGTGCAAGAGAAACATGGACTGGTTGCCTCTCACACGCCCCCAACTGGGTACCTAGCCAGGAAGGCAGGCATGTGCCGATTGGGAATCAAAACTTTCGGTTTGCAGAATGATGTCCAATCTACTGAGCCACACCAATCAAGGCTCACACCCCATTTTAATTCATCTATTTAAACTGCAGTGGTTTCCACACCCTATATTGATTTAGCATCCTACAGTGCGTGGTAACCACCAGTTTCAAAACCAATGTCCTAAGTGATTACTTATCCTCTAACTCAAAACATTTCCTTTAATCTATGTTGCTTACTCCTGCCCCTACTCTAAAAAAATACACAATATGCCCTGGCTGGTGTGGCTCAGTGGTTGAGAGCCAGACTATGAAACAAAAGGGTCGAAGGTTCGATTCCCAGTCAGGGCACATGCCTGGGCTGCAGGCCAAGTCCCCAGTGGGGGGTGCGCTAGAGGCAACTACACATTGATGTTTCTCTCTCTCTCGCTCTCCTTTCCCTCTCTAAAAAAAAATAAATAAATAAAATCTTAAAAAAATACACAATATAACTCACCTAACTTAAAAATATTCAATGGCTTCCCATTATATCCTACATAACACCACCTCCTTAATGAGGCACAAAACCTTCATATATAACCACTCCCCTTCTCAAAAATCAACTTCGCTTCCTTTCTTGTTCACCCAAAATACTAATAGTCTAACTCTGTGAAAGTACTTTCTTTGCCCAGAAATGCTTCCCCATTCCATTTGATCATAACTTTCCCTCTAAGCTCAGCTCAGGTGCCCTCCTTTATGGAGCCTCCCCTCCTGTATTTTCCCATGCCTACCTTCTGCTACAGTTAGTGTACAACCCAAAGTTGCTGAAAATTGGTATTATGCATACTACAAAAAAAATTGCACATCAGATTTACTAAATTTTAGGAGCTTATAGTTCTTTCAGATCACAATTTCCAATTATAAATGTGGGGAGGGGTTGGGAGAGGAGTTAGATGTGAGAAATGGAGGCATAACACTAAAACATGCTCTACATAATTTTATATATTTGATTTAATTCTCAGTATGTTCTATTAGTAGTAAAAAGTAATATTAGTAGTAAAATTAGTATTAGTAGTATAGTAGTAAAGTAGTGGTGTAGTAGCAAAATTCTGTAATTCTATTTTCCAGGGTACACAGTAATGCCATTTTATAGAGATCTTAAAACATGCCAAAGGTTACAAATGACTGGAATCAGGATTCAAAAACCATATTCTTCTACCACATTATGCTGAGTCCCAGAGAGGTGAAATGGTTTGCTTACTCTAAGTCACACAGCTTTAATATCTGAAAATGAACTATCATTTTATGTTCCCGTCTTTTTAGTCACATCTTAATAAAATACATGGGAGTGATCGCTTCAGCAGCTAAAATTGGAACAATAGAGAGAAGATTAACATGGGCTCTGCACAAGGATGACATGCAAATTTGTGAAGTGTTCCATATTTTTAAAACATACATGGGAACCTATGAAACATTACATGTCTTTGATAGGAGCCTATAAAACTTTATACAGCTCTCTTAGTCACAGATAATAGTCTTACGTCCTACCATCCATTCAAATACCTTGTTATGAGATACTGAAAACAAAGAGGGAAGAAATACAGAACAGAAAACTAATATTAAAAGTTATGTTAAATAAAAACTATGACCTCTAAATATATCCACAGGACTCAAGTTTCCTAGAAATACTGTATCCTTCTGGCACCCTTAATATGTTACTTAAATTTACCTAAGCCTGTGTTCAGAAACTTCTATCACATAAAGAAAGAAACTCATCTTTATAAAAATGGGAAAGAGTATTAATTATTAGATTAGAACACCAAAGGAAACACAATTTAATAGAGCAACTATATAATCAAAATTTGATTCCTTATTAAAATAAAAAATATCAAATAT
>PVKU01007314.1:42097-89635 GCA_004027475.1 Anoura caudifer
ATTGGTTTCCAAGACAGTGCATGTATACGTGTGTAAAAAAAAAAAAAAAAAAAAAGGTTTCAGGACTGTGTGTTCAAAAACTTGTACCACAGCCCTGGCTGGGTAGCTCAGTTGGTTAGTGTCGTCCCCACAGCCATGGCTGTGGGTTAAATCCCCAGCCAGGGCACATACAAGAAACTAATAAAAGCATCAAGAACTGGAACAATAAATTGATGTATCTCCCTCCCCTTGTCTCTCTAAAAACCAATAAATTAAAATTTTTAAAAAATTTGTACTACAGAAGAACAGTATGCTTTTTTAAAGTGTTTTTGTGTAACCTTTGCATGTGAACAAAATTAGAAAGTTCATTCCAAATACATTATACTGTAATTATTTTCTTCCATTTGTATTGCACATCATACCGGGAATTTCTAAGAACAGATGTACTGTTTGTTTTTTTGATGCAGGCATCTAATATATAGTAAGTGCTCGGTGGCGGTTAATAATTATCATGAGAAATAGCATTTATTTCATTCTTACAACCACCCTTTGAGGTAGAAACACTCGGGTCCATTTTACAGCTAAGGATACTGAGGCTTAGGGAAGTGAAATACCTTGACCAAGACAACACATCTAGTCAAGTAAAAAGCATGGACTCAAAAAACCAGCACTATGTTCAAACTCCATGTTCTTGAGTGGTATAATATAGTGTTTATTGAAAAACTAAGATAATATAAAGTACCATATAACAAGTAATCTTATTAGATCCTATAACAAGAATAAATGTGTTGGCTTTATAATGTCACATAATAAGTAAGGTCTTTCTATCCTATCAAGCCTTTCCTATCATCTACCATAGGCCCCAAGTTATTAAAAAAAATTTCACAAGTTAATGAAAAAAACATTGTCCAACAATGCAGAGAAATATCCAGAGACAATATACTAGACTATTCCAAATACTGACTCATCAACTGTTTTAGAAGAAAAACAATTTTAAGTGTCTCTTTAGAATTATTCCATTGAGCTTAAAAGATCTCACTTGATTCTTTATTCTTTTTTTCAAGGACTATCCAAAGAAATGAAGATAAATCAAAACTCCACATCATATAAGATAGGGAGTTGCTACATAACAAAGGAACGCTGAAGTGAATCCCTTTGCTAAAATAATGTCACACACATAAAAGGTAATGCAAATTTACATTCAGGAAAACTTAAAGCAAAATCTTTCTTATGTGCCAAAGCTTTTATTTTTAAGAAATTAATTTTACACAGAAATGGCTTCCCTACCTTAATCATAACATATGAACATAAACTTTTCTTTATCAAAGAGCAATATTCATAAGATGGGTTCCCATCCCAGACCTGCTACTTACAAACTGCAAGTTCAATTTCATTAAGTATAAATTACATGTTAAAAGTCTACATCTACCTCACAGGATTGTTGTTGGGAAAATGTATGTGAAAGTACTTTATAAACAGTAAAATATTATTAGAAAGCACTGCAACTAGTATTGTTTATACCTACTCTGCCCATTATAGGACATTACACTCCAAAGAGCTCACCACCCCTTTTAGACATTATTTAATCTTGTACAAATAGGAAAACCAAATAATTAAATTTGTTAAAACCCTATCTAAAATGAGTCATATTATTCCATGTGTCCATAAGTTTTGAGCAAAGACTGAGTCCTCTATCACTTTAACTGCACTCAAGTCTTTTTTGCTTGCTTCTGGATTTTCCAGTATGTTCTGAATGTTCTGTTGGCAGGAGTAATTGCCGGGTTAAAAAAAAAAAAAAAAAAGTATCGCTAGGTACATTTAAAGTGTGTTTTAAATCATGTAAAAATTTTAGGAAAAAATCTTTGACAAGAAATCAATTATATATGTTACTGATACTGTTTTAATCTGTTAAGTTATATGATACATACTTCTGAAATGTGAGGTATGATTTTCATTTTTTACTTTAATAAAAATAAAAACAAATTTTTAAAAGTTCCCAAATGAGATTTACTAAGGAAATCCTGAAGCATCATAAAAGCAGAGTTTATAATGAACTAAAATGTGGAAGTCAAATTTAAATTGAGATGAATAACCATTGATTCAGCTTAGTTGTCCCAGCTTCTGGATCGAAAACTTTGCTTGCACATGGAAGAATTGTATTTCTAATAATCATCTCTAGAGCAAAATGAGTGGTGGTATTTACCTTTACTTACAAATAAGTATACTAAAAAGTTTGAATTATGAGGCCAAACGTCTTAGGTTGGAAATTGCTACATAGTTAGAGGATAAGATGCAATCCCAAGTAATTGCCAACAACCAAAAACAGTTTCATGTTACCATATTTTTGTCCCTTTTTTACCTATACCTAAACTTCACTGAGAAGGAAGGAAGGAGAGAAAGAAAGAAAATAGAAAGGGGGGAGAGGGAGAGAGAGAGGGAGAGAGAGAGAAAGGAGTTACCTAAATGGTTGTTGGCAGGGATTAAATGATAAAAAATACATATCTCCCTGGCTGGGGTGGCTCAATGGACTGAGCACAGGCCTGTGAACCAAAGGGTTGCAGTTCCATTCCCAGTCAAGGCACATGCCTGGGTTGTGGGCTGGATCCCCAGTAGGGGGCACTCTAGAGGCAACCACACACTGATGTTTCCCTCTCCTTCCCTTCCCCTCTCTCTAAAAATAAACAAATAAAATCCTGAAAAAATATATAGAGGTCACCTAACACAAACCTGGCACATAGTGCCTCAGGGTGGCTGCTACTACTGTTCCACAAACAGAAACTCTAGTCTTCAAAGACTCAAACTTTAAAATCTGTGCTTAAAAAGTAACTGGTTTGCCAGCACCAGAGTTTACCAGGAAATGACATGGCTTTAATCAGTCTGTTTAATTTATAACTGATGCACAGAATACAAGTTATTTTAATAAATACAAAAATCTATAATTAACTACACATAAGTTAATGAACAATGAACTAAAGTAGTCTGGGGTTCCAATTAATTTAATTTTCCTTAATTAAAGAACATATATTAATCATTTGGATTCACACTGTCTTAACTAGGTGGCTAATAAACACTCCATTAAAATTTCAAAATTTTTGTCTAACAATATTTTTCCAAAATATAAGGATCCTTTCAATTTGCTCAACTCTTCTAGGCAATAAAAACGGAAACTAACACTCAAGAAAGCTTGACTGTCAGGAAATGTTCTGGGCCCTGGGGCGCTGTTGATGTTTTATTCATCTTTGCATATAGGTGACTACTTTAGCAAAGAATCTGGGATACTGTTAAGCAAAACAAGGCAGGTATTTGGCTACTTCAAGTGATGGTCTGAACGTTATTGCTCCGATTTGAAACAAACCCCAAATATCTCAATCTTTAAAATTACTTTGTGTTTTCGAAGGAAAAGGAGGTTCATTTTGGTTTATAGTTTCTGAAACTCCAAAAATTAAACACAAATTAGTACTCAAAATAAATTTCATGTACACTAAATCATAATCATAAATTAGAAAAAACTTAAATTTGTTCTCCCAGTTTTTGTCTATCTCTGACTACAGTGGCTCAAGAAAAAGAAATATTCACAAGCCACTGATCATTCTAACATCAGATAGTGTTAACTTCACTAAGACAACTAAAATAATTCATTAATCTCTATCCATATAAAATGAGGTGTGTAGTGCTGCCTAAGAACCCAATCTAGTAATGCACGACCGTGGTTATTTCTTTGGGATCGAGTACTCTTGCCAATCCAAGGATCTGAGAAGGTAAAACACAGGGTAAGGCATCAATGGGGGTGAACCACTGGGGGAGGGGACGAAAAGGAAAAGATCAGAGAGGATTAATTACTGCATTATTTGCCAAAGGAGAGGAGAAGGCTGCTTGGGCCAAAAGGCGAGGACCCTTTACAAGGGAGTGGAAAGGGCTCATTTTGCATATAGAATGGATAAGGCGGTAGGAGGAGGGGCAACTATCAACAGGAACCCCCCGGGTGTGGAGGGGGTCCTTCACTTACGTGGCCGCTCCTAGAGAGAGGAAACATGCCCCCATGACTACTTCAACAAACAATTGTGAAGAAGGGGGAGTGACCTTCCTCGCCTTGACGAGGAAATACAGGGTCACTTCTCAAAGGGCTAAGGGAGACGTTCCAGTGGGTCCTCCTCGGTTATCTGGGAATACAAGGGATCGTGAAAACCTCAGGGCCGCGTTGGGACTGGGAACGACTGAGGGCTGAGGTGTGGGCGTTACCTGCAGGGTCACCTCCTGAGGGTCCCAGTGCGGCCGCAGGTGTTGGAGGAGGCTCAGGGCCCCTTCCCGGCAGCGCTGCTCCTCCTGATCCTGAACCGTGACGTCCAGCTTGGGGACCTCCGGGGAGCCGGACGGGACGTGGATGTAATTGGCCATGGCCCAGGCGACGGCGGATACTATCACAACGACGACCGCGACGGCGACCACGAGAACGGCGGACGCCGACAGGCTGGTGGATCCTTCCGTCCCGGGGCGCCCTCGCGGGAGGGCTGGGGGCGCTCAGACTGACGGGCGGGCAGTAGAAGAACGGTTGGAGGGGAACTCCCGCCGACCGAGTCCGGATAGCAACTGAACTGAGCCGAGGTTGTTCTCGCAAAAATTCCTTTCGTCTGCGCTCGACCGCCGGCGGCCGCGCAGCATGCCGGGACTGGCCTGACGCTGGCGTCATGCGCGGGGTGGGGCCTCTGCCTGCGTCAGGCACCGAGGCCGATTTTTTAGCCGCGGGCACAATAGTCCAGCTGACGCGAGCTCTGTTGTTCTGCGGTTGTCAGTCCCGCTGCTTTGCGTGCTTCCAACCAGAAAAATGCGGGCTTCTTCGGAATGAGCTTGAGCCCTGACAAGACCCCAAAAGGTCTTGCCTTAGCTCACCTGATCAGGAGGGGCTTGGAGTCTGGGTTTGAGGTAGGAATGAGTTTTTCTGGGAAGCAGAGACAGGTCCTGAGATAATCCCTGGATCAACCTCTGAATTTGGCCTGAGTCTGGGCGACTGTATTAACTAGGCCGCGTGGATCTCAGAGCTCCTGTGTACTGGGGACCCCATAGTGGGAAATTCCCATGGAATGTATACTGAGATCATGATATATAGAACAAACATAAGATATTCGGGTAGGACAACGACAGCCCTTCAGTATGTTCTTAAGGTCAGGTGTTGAACCATACTGAGAATTATTCAGAGCCAGAAAAAACAGCTTATAGTATGGAATGAAGATAAAAGGGAAGGAAAGTAGTCTCAAGGCTCAGTGCTAGACTGGCTGGATACCTGTTTCAGGGTATATTTAACTGGTCCTTAAAATGACTTACTTAAAACTTCTAGTCTCCAAGTTTTGTACTAGCTATTTATTTCCCCTGTAAGGGAAGTAATGGAAACTGGACAATTCACAAATAATTTATTGGGACCTTATTTCCTTATGATTGATGAAAATGAACTGTTATTTGAACTCAATCTGTGTCTTCCCTGTAGCATTTAGGACATGGTGAACAGCTTTGTTAGTGGTAAATTAAATCACTAACTGGGTTTAGTTTAATTAATATTCAAAATGTTTAATTACCTCATTAGCATGAGTTTACATTCTGATTGTTCAGAAAAACTTACCTTTGTAAATCACGAAATCAGTAGCGCATTATCCATAGTGGTATACGGCATACTAAAAAGAGGTAAAAGAAAATACAGTTTTATAATACAGCAAATAAGTAAATTCAACATTTTCCAGACTTAGGCATATATATTTTTTAAAATCATGCACTACAGGAAATACTGGATTATGTGTTGTGTCCAGTTTGGGGAGAATATAGTAATATATAATATACCAATATACTAATACTTTTATATTTCAGATAGCATGTCTTGTATTTTTGTATAGTTTGTAAACTCGACATTTTAAGAATTTAAAATTTTTTGAATTGTAAAATGGTTTAATAGCAAATTATTTTTAAAATATTTAGGAACTGTACAAGTTTGTAATTTTAAGAAATATCCATTAACAATTATAAATAAAACAACTATGAGGTACCTAACAAAAAAATAAAAGATATGTAAGATCTCTGTATATGAAAGTCTATTAATGGAAAAATAAACCACATTCATAAATAAGACTAGATACTTGTAATAAAGATCTCAGTTTTCACTGAACTAATCAATAAATGTATGCAATGACAATTAAAATTTCAACAGGGTTTTTCACAGAACTTGTTAAAATGACATTAAAACTCATATCAAATCTTAAGGTACAAGAACATCTGCTATAATTTCTTGTGGGTGAGGGAGCCTTGGAGAATAGCTTGGGAGAACCCATCCTACCAGGATTTATTACATAACAATTTAGGAATGGCCAAATAGTCCAGTAGAACAGAATAAAAACTGCAGAAAAAGATCAACACGTGTATGAGAACTCTGAATATGACAAAAGTAGTATTAAAAATATAGATGATAAAAGGATGCTGTAATAAATTATAAATTCCTAACCGGGCAGATCATGGTAGACAGTCATGCCCAGGCCTGTAACTTCTTTAGTGAAAGGCTTTAAGCCAGTCCTGTCCAATGTTTTTGTGCATCTATGTTAACAAATCTTTGAAATATGGGAAGTAATACCCCTTGAAAGTGTAACCACCCCAAATAACACCTAATCTTACTAACTATACTGTAACCCAGCCCCACATTCTTTTTTCCCACCTTCATATAATCTTTACATTCCCTGCAAAAAGCATAACTTCAAAGCATTAACTTCAAAAAGCATAAAAGAAACTGAAAACTGTCATTATCGGGAGCATTTGAGACTGGCTTTGTGGCAATTGTGGTCAGTTTTGGTCAAATAGACTCAAAAATTATCTACAGGGTTGTACATTTCTTACGTTGACAAAAATTAGGAAAGGATAGGCTACTCAATAAATGGTGCTGGAACAACAGCTCTTCATATGGGAGAAAATTTTGATCCTCCATCATTCTGTGTAAAAATTAATTCTAGAAAATTAAAAACCTAAATGTTATATGCAAAACATTAAAAATATGTAAGAAATGTCAGTTTTTTTAATTTTATTTTTCAATTACAATTTTCATTCAATATTATTTTGTATTAATTTCAGGTGTACAATATAGTGGTTAGAAATGGCAGTTTTTATTAACTTGATCTGTAAGTTCAATGCAAATCCCAACAAGTTATTTTATAGGTATCAAAAAAATGATTCTAAAGTTTATAATGACAGGCAAAAGACCCAGATTAATCAATATTATACTGAAGAACAACAAAGCCAGAAGAGAGACACTACCCACCTTGAAGACTTACTATAAAACTACACTATTCAAGACAATTCAACATTGGCAAAGAATAGAAACATAATTAATGGAACAAAATAGAATCCAGAAATAGATTCACACAAATATAATTAACTGGTCTTTGAAAAATGAGCAAAGGCAATTCGATAGAGAAAGGATAATCTTTTCAATAAATGGTGCTAAAACAACTGGACATGCACATACAAAAAAAAAGAGAGAATCTAGACACCTTAATTTAAAAATTAATTTTATAAAAGTTAATTTCACAAAATTAACTCAAAATGAATCACAGACCTAAATTTAAAACATATGAAAAATTCTTGAGAAAACAGGAGAAAGTCTAGGTGACCCTGGGTTTGGCAATGAGTTTTTAGATATGCCACCAAAAGCACAATTTATGAAAGAAAAATTGGCGAATTATGCTTCATTAAAATTAAAAATTTCTGTTCTGTTAAGAGAATGAAAAGCCAAGCCATAGCCTGGGCGAAAATATTTGCAAAACATCTATCAGATAAAATAAAATAAAAAACTTGTATCCAAAATATACAAATAACCCTTAAAAGTTCACATTAGGAAAACCACCCAATTTAAAAATGTGCAAAAGAACAGAACCTTATGAAGAAGATATACAGATAGCAAGCAAGCATATAAAAACATGTTAACATCATATATCATTAGGGAATTAATACTTAAAACAAGATACTACTACACACCTATTAGAATGACTAAAATCCAAAATACAACACCAAATGCTGACAAAGATGTAAAGAAGTAGGAACTCTCATTCATCAATGGTGGGATGAAAAATAGTATAGCCACTTTGGAAGAAAGTCTGGCATATTCTTACAAAGTTAAACATAGTCTTACCATAAAATTCAGTAATCATCCTCTTTGATTGACAAATAAATTGAAAACTTACATCTACACAAACACCAACACACTAATGTTTATAGCATCTTTATTCATAATTGCTAAAACTCAGAAGCAAACCAAGATAGCCTTCAGTAGGGAGTAGATTTTTTTAAAAAATCCAGTACATCAGTACAGTGTAATATCAGCAATATAAAGAAAAGAGGGATCAGCCATGAAAAACAGAGGAAACAAATGCATATTGTAAAGTGAAAGTGATCGGTCTGAAAAGGCTACACACTGATTCCAACCATATAACATTCTGCAAAAGGCAAAACAATAGAGACAGATCAGTGGTTCAAGCAGAGGAAAAGAAGGATAAATAGATGGGCCACAGGGAATTTTAAAAAATTTCTTTTTATTTTTCAATTACAGTTGACATTCAATACTGTTTTAATTTCAGGTGTACACTATAGTGGTTAGACATTTATATAACTTACAAAGTGATCCCCCAATAAGTCTTGCACCCATCTGACACCATATATAATTATTACAATGTTATTGACTATATTCCCTAAATTGTCCTTTATGCCCTAAAGTTATTTTGTAACTGTCCATTTGTACTACTTAATTCCTTTACTTTTTTTTACTTAGCCCCCAACTCCCTAACCCCCATCCCATCTGGCAACCATAAGTTTGTTCTCTGCATCTATGATTTTTTTTCTCATCAACATTATAACGAAACAATGTTGAGTGGATTGATGTTGTTCATGAATCTACTGTATTCTGATTATGCTGAACTCTCTTGCCTGACCACTTTCTAGGCTACAGGCCAGATCTTTAATTATCTTTAGCCTTGAAACATACCGTTAACTACATGGCATCATTAAAACTGCTCAGGACCTTGAACATGTCTAGAGGATATAAGATAGTTATGAAGGTATAACATCAATATAAAGTGTCCAATACATGTTAGCCCTCTTCCTGTATTTAACATGATATTTTCAATACCTGGATTGACTTGTCTACTACCTCTGCTTCTTGAAATCCCACTCATTCTGTTCAATTGGTATTTATGTCTGCCTTTATGCCAGTCCCTTATTGTTTTGATTACTGTAGCTTTGTAATGTGTTTGAAGTCAGGAAGTGCTTTATTCTTCTTTCTCAAGATTGAATTTGAGATTATTTTTTCTATTTCTGCAAAAAATTGCCAGTGTTTTTGTTTTTTGTTTATTTACTAAATAACTTGACTTTTTCAAATATGCAAGGAAGGACTATTTATATCTCTCTAAATGATACAAACAAAATATCAGTAAATCCTATGCTGTTTTGTGTAACTTTTTTTACTTCAATGAACATGTGGCAAAGATTTTTAAAATTATTTTTATTAAAATGTATATGATGAATAAAATTATATTTAAAGTGTACATGATGATTTGATGTAGCCATTGATATCCTAATAGGTACTACACTGAATATGTAGGTTGTTTTGGGTAGTATGGATAGTTCAGCAATATTCATTCTTCCAGTTCATGAACACAGATGTCTTTTATTTGTGTCTAATTCCTTTCAGCAATTGCCATAATTTATTGGATCATTTCATTTTCAGTAGATTTTTAGGTTGTCCCAATTGTTACTATTGTAATTAACATTTTTAGTAACATCTTTGTTTGTGTATCTTTCATTTCTGATTACTTCCTTGTGATAGTTCCCAAAAACAGAATTTCTGTGTCAAAGGCTATAACTACATAAGATTTAATTCATAATTCTGTATTGTTTTCCCAAAAGTCTGATTCAAACAATAATTCCATAAGCTAATGTGTGTGCTCAGCAGCACTGAACTTTCACCACAATGAGTGAGAAGGAACCTTTGATGTTTAAGCCATGGAGATTTGGAGGACTGTATTTTAGCTACAGTAAAATTGAGTCTATCCTGAATGATAGTTATGACTTAAATTGTTTCAGACTATAGCACCAAGTTTGGGCAGATTTTCTTTGGCTTTTAAAACTTCATGGCATAAGATAAAATCTAAATGTAAATCAAAAGCTTTGCATTGGGGAGGTAGCAGAAATTTTGTAATGATTTAAAATGTCTTTTGGAAACTGAAATGGGAACTCAATTAAGAGATCTTTTGTGAAGCAGATAAAATGAAATTGGTAATGTCACTGAGTGTTAAATTCTGCCAAATAACTGATAAGGGTAATATACATGGGAAATGTTCCTTTGAAACCCATTTTAAATTCTAGAGCATAAGTAAAGATGATTCTGACCATTATGGGATAGGTTCTATAAGTTAGTTGTTAATTATAGGTTCTTAACCAAAACTCTCAAGTCCCAAAGTCTCTAAAAACCAAAAGTTCTTTTGATATTTGCCCCAAACTAACTGGGTAACAGATTCGGACCTGAACTGAAATCAAACTACTTATACTCCTCATTTGTCCCACTTGGTATGATTTAGGTTTAAATTAGACATATTCATTTCTTTGATTATGGAGAGGTTTCCAGACTCTGATGAAAATGTAACAAAAATTTTGTATATGTTCTTACTTGCCTTTTTAAAATCTGAAAAATTTTGAATTCCAAAACATATAAAACTATTGATTTCTGATAAGGAGTTATGGAGTTGTAATAATTAAGATTTTTAATAATGTGTACTCTGTGCAGACTCTTCTAAGTGCTTTATTCATTTTGACTTAATTCATCTCACAAAACTTATGAGAAAGGTACAATAGTTATTTCCATTATACAGATGAGGAAACTGACACAAAGAAAGAAGAAATAACTTGCAAAGCCAATAATGGGTGGTGCCTAGAGCATACATGGCTACAATCAGACAGTTGGACTTGGTAAACTGGTTTGAATTAGAGCTCAAGACTACATTTTACCTAGCAAGTAGGTAAAATCAGGCTAGTTTAATGACCACTCACACTCAGTTTTCCCATTGTAAAATGTGAAAAATATTACAAATTAGCTCATTAGATTGTTACCTAGATTAAATAAAACAGATAAATCATAACACAGTGGCACATAGTACCTACTCAATATATATTTTCTATTGTCAATAGTGTTGGTCAGTTTAAGTCAATCTAAACTAGTAATCATAATGGAGATCCTGAAATATGTAGAAGTAACCTAGATTTTGCATCAATAAAGAGAAAAAATGTATATTTTACTACCCAGGACCATATTTATACCTTTTAAAAACATATCCAAATGAAATCTATTTTTTCCTTGTTTGACCTATGTAACACAGCATCTGACAAAGAGGTAGTAGTCAATGAATATTTGTTGAATAAACAGTGCTGTAAAACAATATAGTCAACCACATGCTTCAAATTATGAAATGTTGATTCTGAGTCCACTTGAAATGTACATCACTGAAAGCCTTAGTTGATAATGGCAGATAATAAAAATGTTATGGGTTCACTGACTTCCTGTAAACAAATAGTAGAGTTCATAGTCTACATTTCATTAGAGTTGTACTGAAAAAGATCTCACCATACTTATCTTGGCAAGGTGTCCAACAAAGAGTGAAAGATGAGACCTTTCCTTCCTGCTTCCAGTCCCAACACTGGCTAGCATGGGGAAGAGGGGCACTTGAGAGAGCCGAAATGAGTCAAATTAGGCTGAATTTTAAACACTGATTATTACTGGAAAGCTCTGGGATCTGACTGGAATGTCTTTAAGAGATGAGTCAGGGGGATTTGATAGAAGAGTTGAGGTAATTTAGAAAAATTAAGCTTCATGTTTATACTGTATTGTAGGGAGACTGATTATTAAGCTATTTATGTATATTTATCTGGCAAAAGGACTTTGAAAAACTTTTAAGTCTCTTAAAGATTTTAAGAACCCATAAGAAAATAAAAAATTACTTTCTGAAGAAAATAATTTGTAATATATTTGACTCACCTGATATTAACATTAGTAACAAAGAGTAGGTCAAAAATGATATTGGGTTGACCAAAAGTCCATTTAGTTTTTTCCATAAAATAAAAGACATATTTTTCATTTTCACCAGTAACTTTATTGATTTAGATATTTTGACTATGTGGGCTAGCTCCTGCATGGTATAATGTTGATTGTTCTCAATGTCTTGATTGGATCACTATGAACTTCAACTGGTGTACCCAACCTCAGAGCATCATCCAGTGAGAAATCGCCAGCACAGAACTTTGCAAACTACTTTTACATGTTTGATCAGTCACAGCACCTTCTCCATACACTGCACAAATCTTTTTTTTTTTGTATTTCAGTTCTGCTTTTACCTTTATTGAAATAATAAAGCATAATATACCAAAAATGTTGAGTATTTTCTTCCATCTTCAATATTAAAAGGGATACACAAAAATTCACCAATTTTGATATTTTTTAATACATGCAGATATGAAAGTGGTCACAATACAATCTAACAAAATTGTTTTGAATGAAGTTAAAGACAACTACGTGTCACTAGAGCTATCTTATGGAAACAAAAACAAATGAAGTGTTTGGCCAACACAATATATTATTTATTTCCCTTAATTTTATCATGCTACTAATACGACTTGTAAATTGTGATTAATGACATAATCAAAACAGTAGAACACCTGAAGTTTGTCTCTCCTTCAGTTTGTGCCTGAATAAAACTCCTACTCTCATTTCCAGACCAGTACAGATCAACAAAATAAAGGGCAAGTTACAGAATGGAAAAAAAATATTTGCAAACCATGTATCTGATAAGGGATTACTATCCAAAATATGCAAGGAACTTACACAATTCAATGGTAAAAAAATGAACAAACAAAAATCAAACAGTCTGGTTTAAAAATGAACAAAGAGACCTGGCCAGGTAGCTCAGGTGGTTAGAACATCACCCTTCCAAAATCATCACTCAGGGCACAAACAAGAAACAACCAATGAATGCATAAATAAGTGGAACAACAAATTAATCTCTCTCTCTCTCTCTCTCTCTCTCTTTTCCTCTGCCCCCTCTCCTCTCCTTCCTCCCTCTCTCTAAAAATACCTTAAAAAAACTATATTTTACTTGTTTTTGTTTCCTCTGCATAGCATAATGCCTGATACATGGTGGTCATTAAAAAAAGATTGAATTAGAACTTCCGGCCAAGATGGAGGCATAGATAGACAAACTGTGCCTCCTCACACAACCAAAATAAGGACAACAAAAATTTAGAAACAAAAAAACAACCAGTACTGAAAGGAAACTGAACTGTATGGAAGTCCAACAACCAAGGATTAAAAGAAGAAACATTCATCCAGACCTGTAGGTGGGGTAGATTTGGGTGGCCAGGTGGAGAGGACTCAAGGGAAAGCAGCAGCTGGCGGACCCTGGGTGTGCAGGTGGCAGAGGGCGGACCCAGCAAGGCAGCAGATTTTGGAGGGGATTGGTGCACAAGGTGGCTGGCGGACTGGGCGGTACCACATTTGCACGCAGATAAACCAAGGGAAACTGGGGAGCAAGACAGACCACGCAACCCAGGGTCCCAGCATGGGGAAATAAAGCCTCAAACACTGACTAAAAACACCTGTGGGGGTTGAGGTGCTGGGAGAGACTCCCAGCCTCACAGGAGAGTTCATTGGAGAGATCCACAGGGTCCTAGAACTCACACAAGCCCACCCATCCAGGAATCAGCACCAAAAGGGCCCAATTTGCTTGGGGGAAGTGAGGGAAGTGAATGAAATTAAGCAGAGTGGAGCAAGTGCCATTGTTTGCTCTCAGACCCCATCCCCACATCCAGCATCACAACCCAGCAACTGGGTTGCCCTGCCCTGGTGAATACCTAAGGCTCCGCCCCTCACTATGTAACTTACTATGTGATAAGACAAAAAAATGGCCCAAATGAAAGAACAGATCAAAGCTCCAGAAATAACACAACTAAGCGAAGAAGAGATAGCCAACCTATCAGAAGCACAGTTCAAAACACTGGTAATCAGGATGCTCACAGAACTGGTTGATTTTGGCCACATATTAGAGGAACAAATGAAGGCTACAATAAGTGAAATAAAGAAAAACATATAGGGAATCAATAGACATGGGAGGAAAACTGGGACTCAAATCAATGGAGTGGACCAGAAGGAAGAAAGAAACAAACAAACAGAAAAGAAGGAAGAAACAAGAATTCAAAAAAATGAGGAGAGGCTTAGGAACCTCCAGGACATCTTTAAACATTCCAACATCCGAATTATAGGGGTACCAGAAAGAGAAGAGGAAGAGCAACAAGTGGAAAACTTATTTGAACAAATAATAAAGGAGAACTTCCCCAATCTGGCAAAGGAAATAGACTTCTAAAAAGTCTAGGAAGTTCAGAGAGTCCCAAAAAAGTTGGACCCAAAAAGGAACACACTAAGGCACATAATAATTGCATTACCCAAGGTTAAAATGAAGGAGAGAATCCTAGAAGCAGCAAGGGACAAGGGGACAGTCACCTACAAAGGAGTTCCAATCAGACTGTCAGCGGATTTCTCAAAAGAGACCTTCCAGGCAAGAAGGGGCTGGAAAGAAGTATTCCAAGTCATGAAAGGCAAGGACCTACATCCAAGATTGCTCTATCTAGCAAAGCTTTCATTTAGAATGGAAGGGCAGATAAAGTGCTTCTCAGATAAGGTCAAGTTCAGGGAGTTCATCATCACCAAGCCCTTATTATATGAAATGTTAAAGGGACTTATCTAAAAAAAAAAAGAAGATAAAAAACATGTACTGTAAAATGATGGCAAACTAACAATTATTAACAACCACACCTAAAATAAAAACAAACTAAGGAAACAACTGGAAGAAGAACAGAACCACAGAAATGGAGATTACATGGAGGGTTAGCAACAGGGGAGTGGGAGGAGGAGAGAGAGGGAAAAGCTATAGAGAATAAGTAGCATACATGGTAGGTAGAAAATAGACAGGGGGAGGGCAAGAATAGTGTGGGAAATGTAGAAGCTAAAGAACTTATAAGTATGACACATGGACATGAACTAAAGGGGGGGAATGTGGGTGGGAGGGGGTGTGCAGGGTGGAGGGGAGTAAAGGAGGGGAAATGGGACAACTGTAATAGCATAATCAATAAACTATATTAAAAATGAGTTAATGAACTAAGTCACATATATTTCTCATCACTGAAAACTTGAAGTTTTGGATAAGTAGCACTTTTTGGAGAAGTCATTATGTTGCTGAGCATGAAATACTGAATGAGCTAGGTTATTGAGACCTTTTTTATAAGGTTATAGGAGATTTACCTAACAGAGCTGATGACTAAATTTATTGCTCACAAAATTGCCAACACTAACATAGGTGTTAAAATTATGAAAAACATCTCAATTGTGTTGGCTTTTTGAAGATCATTGTACATCAAGCTATGATGAATTTCTTACGATGAAGCCAACGAACAGTTCTAAGAGATCTCAATTTCACAGTAATGTGATAGCGAGCTACATGGAGGAATATGACCTAAGACTTGCAATTCTACACGACTGTTTAACTTCTTCAAGTAACTCATTAACCACCTGTATTGCAAATATAAAGTGTATGATGATTCTGTAATAACTAAGTAGATCAATAATAGTTTTAGAAATGGGAAATCCTTCACACTTTTATGCTGCTTAGGGTTGTCTTTCTTATAGTGCTTGTGAGTTGTCTTTTGCTCATTGAGATATCCTCTCAATTTTTTCCTTTGTGCATAACTATTCCAGCTTCAAATGCAGTGCAGTTAGGTTTGTAAAACCTTGAACATTTTGTGATTCATTTCTCGTAAAAATGGAACTTTCAACTTGATACACAAATATGTGCATGGAAATATTCTTCAAAGAAATAAACTTAGTGATGCAGTGATGAATTAAAAAACATTCTATTAAAAAAGCAAAGTTAAAATTGTTTTGTTCAGATTCTTATATTAAGAAAATATAGATTCTTTTAGATTCTAACTAAAGAATCTGAAGAATTGGTATTAATATGGTTATTTCTCATTTTTAAAAGTCTGATTACAGGTATCTTCTGATCTGTTGACTTGGTAAAATATATAACATAAACACAAAATTTCCTCAAATAAAGATGAAATATTTTCAAAAGTATTATTAAGTGAAACACCAGTTTAGCAACAATATAGATATTTATGTCTGACTTGTTTATCTTTTGTTTACTGGCTTAAAAAATAACCTGGACTATCTCACAATTTAAGAATATTTATTTTTAAGTATATTTTACTGATTATGCTATTATAGTTGTCCCAATATTTTCCCCTTTTGCCCCCTCTCCAGCTGGTATCCCCCTTCCCTCCAGCAATTCCCTCTCCCTTTGGTTCATGTCTGTGGGTCATGCATATAAGTTCTTTGGCTTCTCCATTTCCCATACTATTCTTAACTTCCCCCTATTTTGTACCTACCAATTATGCTTCTTAATCCTTGCACCATTCCTCTATTCTCCCCCTGCCCCCTCACAGCTGATAACCCTCCAAATGATCTCCATATCTATGATTCGGTTCCTGTTCTGGCTGTTTGCCTAGTTTTTTTGTTTGTTTGTTTGTTTGTTTGTTTGTTTTAAAGTTGAGTTGTTGATTGTTGAGAATTTGTTACCTTTTTAATGTTCATGGCTTTGATCTTTTTCTTAAATAAGTCCTTATAACATTTCCTTAATAATGGTTTGGTAGCGATGCACTCCTTTTCCTTCACCTTGTATGGGAAGCACTTTATCTGCCCTTATATTATAAATGATAGCTTTGCTGGATAGAGTATTCTTGGTTGTAGGTCTTTGCTTTCCATCACTTTGAGTACTTCTTTCCAGCCACTTCTTGCCTGCAAAGTTTATTTTGAGAAATCTGCTGAGAGCCTTATGGGAACTCCTTTGTAGGTTACTCACTGCTTTTCTCTTGCTTCTTTTAAGATTCTCTATCTTATGATGCAGACCCTGGCCGGCAGGATCTGTGTGTCGTGGCTGCGAGAGACAAATTCACATGGACTACAGAAGTCCTCTGGAGAAAAAGGGACAGCATGACTGCTCTCTAAGTGAGAGAGAGATGGCCCCAACCCCTGTCTGGACATGCTTTTATTGCTTTTCTGGTTGCATTACATCAAGGATGGTCCTCATTTACTATGTACAGGTTCACTGTAGTTGATTACCTTTTACTGATAACAAAGGAAAGAATGTTGCTAATTACTTCAAAGAAAAGGGTGTTACAGATGAAGCGGAAAAGTAGTTGAACTGGTTACACTCCATACTTGGGACATTTAGCAAAGACTTTAGGAAGTTAAAGATACACAAAAAACATCTGCTGCCTCAATTCAGAATGAGGGAGTTTTAGCAAAAGCAAGTCTCATCACAGCCTAGGTACAATGCAGGCCTGATTCCCCACAGGAAAGCCTATCTGTGGGCATGGGTCCTGTGTGCCAGACCTTGCTCCCCACTGACCTTTTCGAGTGTGGGCTAGTCTACATTCCCCATGCCACGCAGTACAGTCTCCTATAATCTTAACCTTTGGCATTTTAATTATAATGTGTTTTGGTGTGGTCCTCTTTGGTCCAACTTGTTTGGGACTCCCTGTGCTTCCTGGACTTATATGTCTATTTCCTTTGCCAGACTGGGGAAGTTTCCTTTCATTATTTTTTCAAATAAGTTTTCAATTTCTAGCTCTTCCTCTTCTCTTCTGGCATCCCTAGATTTGGATGTTGGCATGTTTGGAGATGTTCCAGAATTTCCTCAGCCTATCCTTGTTTTTTTTGTTTGTTTGTTTTGTTTTGTTTTGGGCTTTTTTTTGAATTCTCATTTCTTCTTTTTGTTCTGGTTGAATGTTTATCTTTTCTCATATTCCAAATCTTTGGTCTGAATCCCAGCTTCCTTCCCTTCTCTGTTGGTATCCTGTGGATTATTCTTTATTTCATTTAGTATAATCTTCATATTTTTCCTTCATTTTTGTGCCATACTCAAGGACATCTCTGAGCATCCTAATATGCAGTGTTTTGAACTTTGCATCTGATAGGTTGGCTATCTCAGTTTCACTTAGTTCTTTTTCCGGGGGTTTGTTCTGTTCTTTCATTTGGGCTATTTTTCTTTGTCTCCTCAATTTAGCAGCCTCTCTGTGTTTGCTTCTGTGTATTAAGTAGAGCTGCTTTTACTCCCTCTCTTAGTAGTATGGCCTATGTAGAAAAGGTACCTGTAAATTGTGTGGGACAAAGCCTTAGGTAATTGCCAGGGTGAGGGGGTAGCAATATGCTTCACTGCTTTGTGGTTGTGTGGAAGGGGCTCTGAGAGTGGACAGTGCTGCCCCCTTGCTTATAGCAGTTCATGCAGTACTTGCCCCATTTCCAGTCACTTAACCCCTTCCCATGTGCACTGGCCCTTCTAACTGCTGCCCCAGCCATGAATCCTGGAGTGGGTGGGTTTGTGAATGTTCTAAGACTGTGCTGGCCCTTTAAGTGGTGAAAACCCATCAGCTTCTTCCACTGTCTCAACCCCCACTGGTTTTTACAGCCAGTGGTAATGGGGATCTATCTTCCCAGTGCTGGAACCCTGAGCTGTGCGGTCTGGCCTGAGGCTGAGATCACTTGCTCCCAAGGTATCCCTTCTATCTGTTCAACTACTGCTGCCACGGCCTTTCCACACCACACTGCCTCTTCACCCATCTCTGCAATTCTGCCCCTCCTACCCATCTGGTTGAGTGTGTCTTCCTTAAATCCTTGGTTGTTGGACTTCCATACCACTCAGGTTTACCACTCAGTTTTCTGATGGCTTGGGGTGTTATTTGTTTTGAGCTCTAGTTGTAATTCTTACTATGGTTGCCTGAGGAGGCAAAGCATATCTGCCTATGCCTCCATTTTGGCCGGAAGTCTCTACAATTTAAAAGTATTTAAACTGAACAGCAGTTGAAGGATTTTCTTTCTTTTTGATACATAATTATGTTTTCCACACATAGTTGAGTAGTATCTTAATCAAGGAAAGTAGAGAATTCCACTGAACTGAGTTCAAGTAAGATATGTATGGGATAGCTATTGATTTGTAATATCACTGAAATAAAAACAGAAGACTAAAACTTTTTTAATGAGTGTATAGATAAATATAACCAGAAAATCTAGGCTGATTATACCTGTGCCTCTTGCAAGCTAATATAATATGTTAGTTACTAATATGCAACCAACACTTACTGTATATTACTCTATGCCTGGCAGTGTCCTTTGCACTTCGTGAATATTATTAATTTTCAAACACACTCTATGAAAGAGAATCATAATGAGGTATTATACATAGCTCTCTTCAAGGAGAGAAAAAACTTAGCAATTTTAGGCAATTGGGTCAACTCCTAAAGGATATTTCCAATATAATGGACAATTATTCAGTTGTAGTTTTACAGATGATATATAATGCCAATTCCGAAATTCTGCTGTCAGTTCTTGTAAAGAGTGAAGAGCATATCCAGAAAATGTAGAGGCATTTCCAAGCTTGTATAAAGATTAAAGTCACTGTGACTCTTTAGCAAGAAAAGAAAATACTTAGACATCTATCTTCAGATATTGGAAAGGCCTTTTGTATACAACAGATTAGATCTTTTCTTTAATTGCTTTGAGACACAAATAAGACAAATGAAATAGGACAAGGAGACTTTATGAGTGAATTAGTTCCCTTGCAATTGCTGTAAGTGCTCCGTATTAATGTTATCAGGTTAGAGAGTATGTTTTCATTCTTGTAAAATATGTTCCAAAATAAATACAAAACAGCTTTAGCAAAAAATGATAGAGAAGAAAGGAAGGAAGGGGAAGGAAGGAGTTAATGGAAAAATCATAAAGGGTAATTATCAAAGATTACAGAGGTTAATGCAAAGTAGTTGAAGATGACAGTCACTATTTTCTTATGAGAATATGAAAGTCTATTCAATCTATGATCTGGCAAGCTTATAAAAAATCAGAAAAACTATCACATAAAAAAGACACTAAAAATTAAAAATCCAAGGTTGATGGAGGAATGTATGATGGGTATTCTTATGTAATTCTGGTGGGAGTATGTATAAGTTGATATATTCAAACAAAAACCAAACCAGTATAAAACATATTTTCATCTTATAGTTTTACTTCCATGCATCTCTCCTAGTGAAATATTTTTTTAAAGATTGAATTTATTTATTTTTAGAGAGAGGGGAAGGAGAAAGAGGGAGAGAAACATCAGTGTGCAGTTGCCTCTCACGTGCCCTGTACTAGGGATCTGGCCTGCAGCCCAGGCAGGTGCCCCAACAGGGAACCAAACCAGTGACCCTCTGGTTCGCAGTCCCTTGCTCAATCCACTAAGCCACACCAGCCAGAGAGAAATATTCTTAAATAAGAAGCTGTGAGTACAAATATATTTATCAGAGTGGTTTTTTAAATAGTAGAAAACAGAAATATTAGAAATCCAATTATAGAAGACTGATACATTAACTACAATATATTCACCCAATAAAACACTATGTGTCATGAGAAAGATGTTTTTAAATAATGCGTACCAATATAGATAAATATTTGTAGATATATAGAGACCCTCAAAGAAGTACAGTTCAAATAACTGAAACATTTTTTTTAATTCTAATAACTTCCTTGGCTTTCCTCTGAAATTGTTAATAAGTTCCCATTCATATGCCCTGTAATACTTCTCACATCTCTTTTCCTCTCCTTTTCAATTTTCTATAAGGCCACAGTATTTGGGAGTCTCTTATTTACACACCACACTCCAATTCTTCTTCCCCTTTTCTTGACTGGTTTACCTTTCTATCCACCACCTTTTTGTCAGTTATTTTTAAAACTACTAGGTCAATTAGCTTTTCTCTTCTTCCTACCCAATCTTGAATTTTGCATCTCAAAAGTCCATCAATCCAGTCTGGTGGAGTGACCTTTTCTCTGGAGGAGAAAGGTGGGAGGCTAGAATAGAAAGACCAGCATTCCCTCTTTTGGCAGAGGGAGGGTCATTTGACATTAAGAATTTTTTGTTCTGTTCAACTATGAACAGGCTAACAGAATTAAATATACCAAATATTGAAACCTGGTGTTCAAGTATGATCAAACTGTTTTTTTGTATGAATGTATCAACTTGCAACTACTCCCACCAGAAATCCATAATATATACCTTCATCACCATTGAGTATTTTCTTTGTCTCTTTTTTCATGTGAAACTAAGTTATTTAAAAATACTAATAAACACAAAGTTGTAATAATTGTAACATAAATGGAAGTGTTATAAAAGGCCTAGAAAGGTCTCCTGAATGGAAGGGTTAGGATTTCTCTGCTGAGGGAAACCACAGTTTGCTGCTTCAAAATAAACTTTATGGCAAATTGATTTTTAAAGATAAGTTATTTTTAAGAAACAAAAGACTCAGAAATAACCTTTGCTCATCACTCCTTGCCTAACTAAAGGAATGGAAAAGCTGGCTGAAAGTAAGGATGCTATTCAATTTAGCCATTCATCTTAGCGTATGTGAGTTAAGCCGCAGAAGGGAGGATCCAAATAAGCCTGTTTGTTGGCTTCCTTTCTGTGTCCCATTGGTAATGTGTGACCAAGCAAGAATTTGTTTACCACTTGTTTGCTCTTTCTTATCTACTTGTGACTTACTATTTTCCCTTTGAAACTGAAACCAGAGCAGTAGGCAGTTGTGCTTCCCGTAACTACCAGAACCAGTAAGCAGAGACAAGGATTGAATCTTTATAGGCACTTTATCCAGATGCCAGTGATCTGAGAAGATGGAGGGTTATGTAACCTCAAAAATCTTAATATGTCATCTCAAGTCAACCTTGTTATAAGGGTACGAAATGGTAGGTAGCAGGTGTGAAAAAACGTTAATTGAACAATAGTTACAGCCAGGGGGCGATTTTACTAGTACTTCTTCATCTGCTGATGAACAATTCTTTATCTGCATCATGGACATTCCTCAGAACACAATGGCTCAGATACCATCCTCATCACTTGCAGACCCCATGGGGCACAAACGTTGAATTACTTGTTGACCTCCTGGAGTCATGAAGATCATGCATTCCAGTTCCTGGAATAACAGCTTTCCACATGTGCTAATCACTTAAGTCTATCAGCAAAGTCTAAAATCTTTAATTCTTGAGATCCCCTATCAAAATCTCAAACCCTGCCTCCTCCTTAGTGCAGAATAAGGTATAAGCCTTAAGTGTCCACTGCATCCTCAAGGCTCACATTCTTATAAACCCCTACATGTACATATGCAATAAATTTAGTCATTTTCTCCTGCTAATCTCTCTCATGTTAATTTGATTATTACTCCAGCCAGAAGAACATATAAAGGTAGGAGAAAAATTATTTTTTTCTATCCTCGCACTTAAAAAATGAAAACTTCTATGGAACTGTGGGTGGAAGCAGAGTTTACCACCCCAAAATACCCCCTTTGAGATATTGATTATTTTAAGTTGGTTGTTTTCAAGAAATGAAAAACTTGGGAAAAGTTTTTGATGTTTTCTCTAACTGCCTAAAAGAATTTAGATTAAAAAACTGCTCCAGGAAGGAAGCTACCATTATAGCTAACTGTAATTTAATATGAACTAGTAAGTGATAGGGAGGAACCTAGCAAGGCCAGTTTGATCAATGTTCTCTCTGTGTCTCATGGTTAAAAATGGTCCAGCAAACATTTGTTTACCAAACATTTGCTTTGTCATATCTCCATGAATTGCACTCCTGCCTTTTGAAGTCCAAACTACAAACCCTACTTCTCCTTTCCTCAAAAATGAATATTAGCCTCAATTACCCAAACTCTTCTCAGGTCTCATATTTTTATGGAACTGCATGTATACGTAATAAATTTGGTCATTTTCTCCTGATAAACTGTCATGTCAATTTGACTATTAAAGCAGCCAAAAGAACTTAGAAGGATAGAAGGAAAATTATTTTTCTTCCTAGAACTATGTCCTAGGATCCTGCTAATCCCTTGCTGAGTTTCACAAGTATGATTTATATATATCCCAGTTACTTTGAAGGGCCAGAGTGCTTTTTGTAGTAGCTAGTTGTTAATGGGAAATATATCTAGAGGAAGGAAAACAGAAGTAAGGGCCTTAAAATACTTTAAATTGCTTGTTTTTGATATTTGAAAAAATTTCCATTTCTAAACATAATTGACATGACTAGATAGAGCCATGCTGTGCTGTTCTCTTTGATTAAATGAGAAAAGATTAATTGCTTCACTTTGCACCTCACTAGATACTTCCTGTAATATCCTGTTTTCTGCTAACTACTTAATAACTCAATTAAAAGTCAGTAGAATTATAACTAGGTGCATGAGGTCTCTTGAGGTCTTGAATTTACTTTAAAATATTTTAGCAAGAAAAAGAAAGAGGAGGGTAGAAAAAGACAGCATGGCAAAATACAGATAATTATTGAATCTGTGTATTGTATGTATTAGGGTTCATTATACCAGTCTCTCCACTTTGCAAATGTTTGAAAGTTTTCATAATAAGATTAAAATCAGTAGCTACATTGAAGGCAATTTCATGCTCTTTATCTTTAAAACTAAGTAAAATTTTATTAGACAAAAAAACATAACTTCCATGGCTGAAAGTCTTTTTTAAAAGAAAGTGTTTATTAAGCCATTGCTAGTAAAGGGACCAGACCAAAATTCTACTATCCTGAAGGTGCTTTTTGATTGATTTTAAGCTGTTTATTAAGGAACAAGACTCAGAAAGAACCTTTGACCTCTCTGGACCCATTCCTACCTAAGAGGTTCAGATACAGAACACCAAGTCAGGAAGGATTTCTTAGGATGCTGCCTTAGCCTAATTTGAATTAAGTATGGTAAACAAGAGGGCCTCAGGCAGGGGCCTGTAAGCTAGATACTTCCTGGGTCCCATTGTTTCTGAGTCACCCAGCAAGGATTTTCCTGTGGCTCTTCCTCAACTACTTGTAAATCACCCATTCTCACTTCTGAAATCTCATACCCCAGTCCCCCCTTTCTCCTTTGTCCAAAAGTATCTTATATACCTCATACTGCTGTCTTTGGAATTTCATGGAAATACCATGTCTATGTAAATTCCCCATGCACATATATTAAACTTTGATTTTTTTTCCCCAATAAGATGCCTCTGTTAATTTGGTTATTACTCAGCCATAATAACTTGGAAAGTGGGAGGAAAATATGAATACTTTTTTAGCTCCCCCCCACTTGGTGAGCCAGGCCACCCCCCCACTGGCTAGGCCATCTCTAGCTCCTGCAGCTGAGAGATCATGGACGTCTGGACCACAGATGGAAAGGTGGTAAGCATTTTACCCCGTCAGCCTCTCTGACCTCTTGTCTGGGGGCTTCAGTGGGAATTGGAAATGGTGCAGCTTTTTCCTCTCTTCTAAATTTATATTGGCAGGAAAAAATATTTGTGAAGCTTCTTTGGCCTAGCGACTCTCGGTTTTTTGTTCTGTTTTATTTTACCTTATTTGTATTGATCCTTTCCTCCTACAGATGATTATTTTGTTCTTCTATGTCTGTCTTTTATATGATTTTGTCATAAGAAAGAAATGCCATAGGCAGAAAACACAGGCATAGACTCCCTAAAAGCCTGCTTTTCTAACTGCCCTCATAGGCTGGGGAGTTAAGCAATTCTCTCCAGACCAACATCTGTCCAGACAAATATTGCTGAGTCTTTATACATAAACCAAATAAGGTTTTTCCTTCTGTGTGTTTTTCTAATACCCTAAGTACCTGTCTTGTGACCAGTGAAAGTATTTTCTCTGGTCTCCACCACCTGGAAGGTACATTTACCAGGGTGTATCTGGTGGTCAGTCTAATATACTGGGATTCCAAATGTCTCTTTGTTCACAGTGCCAGCTCTTAGAGGAGTCTGCCATTTTGGACTAAAGGTCCCAAGCCCATAAGGGGCCTTTGTCACCTAAACCTTTGTTACTTGTTAGTGCTGGAAAAATTCCATTCCAGTGGCGCCTACTTGGTACCACCAACTAGCAGGTTTGTGGCTGGAGGAGTCTCACATCTTGTGGGAGATTAGAGACAGCATATGCACCCTACCATTCTGATCGTCTGTGCAGCGAAGGTCTGTGTGTTCTTTGACTGTCTTTCAGAGTAAATTTCGGATCTATGAGTGTGGCTAAAAGATTAACAACTGATCTTTTAAAAATTTTTTATTAATTGATTTTTAGAGAGAGGGAAAGAGAGAAACATCTATCTATCTCATGTTCCACTGATTCATGCATTCATTGGCTGCTTCCTGTTTGTGCTCTGAACCAAGACCACACCTGCAACCTTGGCATATCAGGACAATGCTCTACCTGGCTAGGGCTAACAACTGATCCTTTACACTCTTTTTGGAAGTCCTTTTGCTTCCTTGGTTAAGCTATAAAAGGCTTATTAGTTGAGTTGCTACAAATCCTACTGTAACTGGTCAGATGGCAGATGTTTGGAATTGGAAAAACTTCTAAATTAAAAAATTTTAGAGAACTCACATTGATATAACTAGCCATTAAGCCACACATAATGAGATGGAAGGACAGAAATTAAAACAAAAATCAAAGTCCACTCAAACCCCTTCCTATTTATCTTCAGATATTTGCAGAAATTGCAAAAAATTAGAACATTGGAAGAACAATTGCCTAACACTTAAGAAAGAGGAAAAAATAGATATATAGAATATAGGTAGTCTTGAGATGTTTGAATATGCTATTTAGCTTTCCAGGTTTTCCAGATGCTAATTGGGTTAATTAACTAACACAAGAACTTATTTTTAAAGACAGCAGGGAAAATCAAGAGATTTTCCAACAACATGGAAATTTTCAAAAGGTTATTGAGTGCTGTCAGAGTGGCTCAGTTGGTTGGAGCACTGCCCCGTACACCAAAAAAGGTTGCAGGTTAGATCCCTGGTTGGGGCACATACAGAAGGCAGCCCATCTTTGTTTTTCTCTCACATCAATGTTTCTCTCTCTCCTTTCCTCTCTCTTGATAAAAGAAATAAATTATTAAGATAAAATATTATGAGATATGCTATATTTGAACAGGTTGTAAAGGATTTAGTAACTGAACAGAAATTTAACAAATCAAACTGATTTTTCAAAATCTGAAAAATATTTTGAAAGTTTCCATGGGCTTTCCTGCTGGGTAATCAAAAATGTAAATAATGCTGTAAATAGCACTTTTAAAACACAAGTAGTTAGAAGTCACCCATTCCTGATACCTCCCCTTCCCCTCCTCCAACTTCCTTAAAAATTGTAGAGGTCAAATATGTCTTCTCCACAATCATTAGTAATTCAGTTAATGTGTTTAGTCTGTGATATCTCTGTGTTTATACATGGTGTGTTTTCTGCCTCCAGATGGTATAACTAGGTTGTAATATTTTGTTGGCTTAAAGGAATTAAATATTTGTATAAATTAAGAAATAGAAACTGTCCCAAATATTTTTCAGAATCATATGATCTGGGGAAGTATTTGATATTAAACCTGGTTTAAGTTTGATTAAATACACATGACTCTTAGAGTTATTGGTTTGATTAATAGACATGTCTTTTAGAGTTATTAATATTGAACATGGCATTTTGTTTAATCTGCCTTTTAAAAATAAGTTCATGTTATCTGTGTTACATAATTTGTCCAGAAAATGGCTTGAATAATTGACAAGAAATCTCATAGAGTTACCAAGAACTAATAGTTATACCTAAAATTGAGGGTTTTGATAAAACTTTTCAGTAATAATTATATAGTATATGTCATATATATGCCTAAACATAGTTTTCTAAAGTCTGTTAGTAACTTAAAATTTTAGAGTTTTACTATGTTAAATAATAAAAATTATTGAATACTCAAATATTTTGAAATAACATGAAGTAACATTGGAAGAACAATCACCTAACACTTAAGAAGAAAAGGGAAAAAATAGATATATAGAATATATATTGATTGCTAGATAAGTCTCAAGTTTATGTACTTTTGATAGGGGACTGAAGACTTGGAAAATTTGAGCTTAAGGTAAAAAGTTGTAAGTCTAGCAAGTAATGTGTATGTTAAAGTTTTTGTTTCAGAAACTATAGATAAGACCTGTCCTGGCTTCTGGGAAAACAGCTGACCTCCTGGGGCACTGCTAAAGGTTACTGCCTGGGGACAACTGGAGGCATCTGGGCCTTTGTGTTCCAGGGAGAGACAGACTACCATCCTCCCCTGGGAACAGTTAACTGCCCAGGACAGGAATGCTGCAGCTTTTCCCTGAATCTCAAAGCCCTCACCACACTTTGTTTATTCCCTGGTATAAAAACGTTGGCCTGGAAAGAAAAGACAAGATGGTCTATTAGGGTATGAGCTCACCATCTTCTCAGATCACCAGTCATCTGAATAAAGCACCCATAAAGATTCAATTGCTGTCATTGTTTATAGGGTTTGGTAGTGACAGGCAGCCCGAATGCCAGTCTCTTTTCCGGTTTCACTTTGGCTTCTTATTATAGAGAATCTTAAACATAAACTGGGATCTATTAATGAAAATGTCTTGTATTTTCATTAAACAATAGTAGGACTTCCGGCCAAGATGGAGGCGTAGGTGGACGCACTGTGCCTCCTCTTACAACCAAGATTAAGGACAACAAAAATATAGAACCAATAAAAAAACACCAGAGCAGATGGAAAATTGAAGTGTGCAGAGGTCCGACGGTGGTTTACCCAGACCGCTAAGAGGGGAGGAGACGGTGGCTGGCAGAGAGGGGTCACGGCAGGAAAAAGCAGTGGCTGGTGATCCCAGGTGCACAGGCAGTGGTTGACACACCCCAGGCACACATGCTGCGGTTACCGAGCACAGGGAGGCAACAAGCAGACCAAGCAAGGCGCACAAGGTGACTGACCGCTGTCACACATTCGTGCACAGATAAACCAGGCAAAAACAGGCAGCAAGACAGACTGCGCAACGCAGGGCCCCGGCATCAGGAAATAAAGCCTAAAAGCACTGATTGAAAACACTTGTGGGGGTTCAAGGGCCGGGAGAGAATCCCAGCCTCACAGGAGAGTTCGTTAGAGAGACCCACAGGGTCCTAGAACCTACACAAGCCCACCCACATGGAAATCAGCACCAGAAGGGCCCAATTTGCTTGGGGAAAGCGGCGGAGGGGACTGGAATCCAAGGGAGAGAGGAGCAAGCACCATTGTTCCCTCTTGGACCCCACCCCCACATCCAGCATCACAACCCAGCAACTGGGTTGCCCTGCCCTGGTGAACACCTAAGGCTCTGCCCCTCGCTATGTAACAGCCACAACCAGACCGAAAAAGAAAACAAAACAAAACAAAACCAAAAATGGCTCAAACAGGAGAACAGATCAAAGCCCCAGTGCTAATTCATCTAAGCAACCAAGACATAGCCAACCTATCAGATGCACAGTTCAAAGCACTGGTGATTAGGAAGCTCACAGAATTGGTTGATTTTGGTCTCAAATTAGATGAACAAATGAAGTCTACAATAAGTGAAATGAAAAAAAATGCACAGGGAACCAATAGTGATGGGAGGAAAACTGGGACCCAAATCAATGGAGTGGACCAGAAGGAAGAAAGAAACAACCAAACAGAAAAGAAGGAAGAAACAAGAATTCAAAAAAAATGAGGAGAGGCTTAGGAACCTCTTGGACATCTTTAAATGTCCCAACATCTGAATTATAGGGGTACCAGAAGGGGAAGAGGAAGAGCAACAAGTGGAAAACTTATTTGAACAAATAATAAAGGACAACTTCCCAATCTGGCAAAGGAAATAGACTTCCAGGAAGTCCAGGAAGCTCAGAGAGTCCCAAAGAAGGTGGACCCAAGGAGGAACACACCAAGGCACATCATAATTCCATTAGCCAAGATTAAAATGAAGGAGAGAATTCTAGAAGCAGCAAATGATAAGGGCACAGTCACCTACGAAGGAGTTCCCATCAGACTGTCAGCTGATTTCTCCAAAGAGACCTTCCAGGCAAGAAGGGGCTGGAAAGAAGTATTCCAAGTCATGAAAGGCAAGGACCTCCATTCAAGATTGCTCTATCCAGCAAAGCTGTCATTTAGAATGGAAGGGAAGATAAAGTGCTTCTCAGATAAGGTCAAGTTAAAGGAGTTCCTAATCACCGAGCCCTTATTATATGAAATGTTAAAGGGACTTAGGTAAGAAAAAGAAGATAAAAAATAGGACAGTAAAAAGACAGCAAACTCAGAGATATTAACAACCACACCTAAAACAAAAGCAAACTAAGCAAACAGCTAGAACAGGAGCAGAAACACAGAAATGGAGATCACAATGGAGGGTTTGCAACAGGGGAGTGGGAGGAGGAAAGAGGGGGAAAGATACAGACAATAAGTAGCATAGATGGTGGGTAGAAAATAGGGGGAGGGCAAGAATAGTGTGGGAAAAGTAGAAGCTAAAGAACTTATGACACATGGACATGAACTAAAGTGGGGAATGTGGGTGGGAGGGGTTGTGCAAGGTGGAGGGGAATGATGGGGGAGGAATGCGACAACTGTAATAACATAATCAATAAAATATAATTTAAAAAATAGTAAATATATTTGCCAATAAAAGAGCTTGTTTATACAGGTTATGAAATGTTTTCATAAATTTGCCAAACTAAACAATGCTAATTGCTTACTTTAGGTGTCACTAAAAATTAAAATTTCTAAGGATTAAGAATTCTAATTAAGTTCAAAAGAAACTGTATGTTTTTGGTTATAGAGGGTATAAGGTATGAGGATATTTACATTTGAAAGAAATTAGAGTAATTTTGTCTTAAGTTGGTTATTTCTGAGTAACAGGAGATAAACTCAAAAAGACCAGAAAAGCTGTAAAATGCTTGTGAAGAGAAATCTTAAGAAAAGTTTATGTGGTTAAGCTGGATAATATTGAAGTAAATTTAATTAAGTAAATAAATTTAAAAATCAAAAGTAAGCCCTGGCTGGTGTAGCTCAGTGGATTGAGCACGGGCCTGTGAACCAAGGGATCATGGTTCGATTCCCAGTCAGGGCACATGCCTGGGTTGCAGGCCAGTTCCCGGCAAAGAATGCACTAGAGGCAACCATACATTGATATTTCTCTCCCTCTATCTTTCTCTCTTTCCCTTACCCTCTAAAGATAAATAAATAAAATGTTAAAAAAAATAAAATAAAAATAAAAAGTAAGCTAATGCAGAATTAAAGTGTGGTTCTTTTTCACTTGTTAAAATGAGAAATTTTTTTTGTATTTATTGTTCTTATAGTTCTATTTGAGATATGAGGAAAAATTCACTACCTAGGAAGCAAAGATTCTGTGTTTTACTAAAATAGTTATATTGTGTTAAGTACTTGATTACTTAAGAAAATCATCTTCTCGCCCTGAACAGTTGAGCTCAGTTCGTTGGGCATCCATCCACAAAGAGAAAGGCTGCTGGTTTGACTTCTGGTCAGGCACTTGCCTGGGCTGCCGGTTTGGTTCCTAGCAGAGGCGTGTGTGAGAGGCAACTAATCAATGTGTCTCTCTAACATCACTGTTGCTCTCCTTCTTTTCTCTCTCACTTGCCCTCTCTCTAAAAATAAATAAATAAAATATTTATTTTAAAAGAAAGGAAACTATCTTCTCAATCCTAAGAACTAAAGTTTTGCTAGCCTGTATTTATGTTTGCTACCTTTTATTGTCACTTTGGGTAAATGCATAATTTAATATTGTTTCATAATGATATATGATCTTTTGGTCAAGCATGTTTGATAACCTCCCCAGGATTTAAATTTTTGAAAAGACTTTTTCTTAACTTAAAAATGCCTTTGGGTCATTCCAACAGACCCCTGAAATACTTCGATTTTTCCCTCTCTCCTTATAAAAGAGAAATTTAAAACTAGTTAGGCCATTTGATATCATTAAATTACATGCGAAGCTTTGTTTAAAAAAACCACCTGTTTTATTTGTATATGTATATTTTTATTATTAAAGTGGATATTCTAGAGATCATATAAAAATATTCAAGAGTCTACAAAGTTTTGATACGATTTCACTTTTAATATAATTATCTTAAAATGTTGATACAGAAAAGCAATGTCTTTGTTAACTGCATTATAATCAGATCTACAACCATGTCATTATAAGTTTTGTCATTGATGGATGGTCATTATTTTACTCTGATGATTTTGCAAATATGCTTATCATAAAGATCCATGGAAAGGACTCTAGAGGTATTCTAAATTACAGATTTCTGAGAATAAATTTATAGATCATACCTTTGAAAATGTATAGAAGTCTAAGAAATAACTGGATTCATGGAAATCCTGGCACATAATCAGGATAAACAAGAACTAATTGACTAAAAGAATTAAGGATAATTATTGCTATTATTATTAAGACTTTGTTCAAAATATTGCTGATTCTTAAAAATTTTGTTTTTCAGATATAAGAAAACTTGAATGTTCTTAGAGCAGTTTGGCAAATTATACCTTTATAAAGCAATATTGAAACATTTGTATTTTTCTCCATACTTCCACACTTGATCCCTCTAGAATTTGAAAACTCTTAATGAGTATGGCACTATATTTGTTTACATAAATTCAATAAAAATATGTTCTTTTTATAACTGGGCATGCTTGGAAACTGGTTTTATTACCCAAGAACTTAACTGAAATGTCATATTTGAAAGAGACATACATAGACATAGATGACACCGGAAAGCTTTAAAGAAGTATGATTGACTTTGGAGGCTGATAGAAAGCCCCTTGGAAAAATAACCTGGCACCTTTGAGGCAGGAAAGTTAGGATAGGCAACAAAGGCCTTAAGCTCCACCCCTCCCCTTTTCTGTCATGGTGGGAACATTGTGGAAGCAACTTTTGCTGACCACCTGTTCCCATACTTTCCCTCCCAATTTCCTGTAGTTAAGGCAAACAACAACGGGTCTCAACCAGATTTGGCAGTCACGTAAACCTGCAAGTGACCAACAGGGCCGTTATAATATCATTATAATAAATTTACATTGCAGTTTTGGAACCACTCCACCCCCAAAATTGCCATGACAGTTCCAGGAGGAGCAAAAAATATCACCACATATATAGGAGGGAAGAGGGTGAGCTGCATCAGCAGTTGCCCCACCAGCATCAGAAGCCAAGGACCATCCTACTCAATCTTTGCCTACATTTAATAAAAACATTCTTCCCAGACCCCACTGGGGGTTGTTCTCAAAGTTTGCCAGCACTCCCTTCTTGAGTGTGCACTTTTGCTTAATAAATTCACTGTGTTTCACTGAATCTGTCTCCACCTTGAATTCTTTCTTGTGCAGTGACAAGAACCTGGACTCCACTATTAAGCTGAGGCCTCCCTTGACCTCCTTGAATGCTTTGGCATCATCTTACTCACATAATTCACAGTAGTCTTTCCAGGTAAAGAACAAAGGTTGCTTTCCTGGGAGATGGCAAAGAAACTACCTCAAGATATTTTAAGAGACCTCAAACCTGAAGAGTTCACCCAAATCTATTGGTATTGCAGGCAAAGTCTTATGGCTTCTTAGCCTTGAGAGCCTGATTAAAGTTCAGTCTGGGGATCCTTATGAAATTCCAGCAAAGCAGAATGAAAAGAGCCTATATCATTAATTACTATTCTTGTTGCAGTTATGCAAATAATTTAGCCAAATTTATTGAAACTGGACTTATACAGTAAATAGTCTTAATCTGATTATCTTTGAGAAAAATGGAGGTGAATTCAGGGACAGAAATTGGGTTTCCATAGAATCTATGATACACAGTTATGGATATTAGATTCTCACTCAGTTGACTGCCTTTAAAGTTATTTTTCACCTGTAAACTGGACTGGATCTTGAATTTTTCTAGTTTCGCTAAATATTTGGCTATAAGCCTTCAAACTAATGTTTTGTTTTTCTTGCATCCTTTGACTTGGAATTATTGGAAGTATTGAGAAAACTTATTTTTCTGAGCCCAACAATTGCAGATTGAGGATAAAGGATATGACACAAACTTGAGAAATTGCTACAAGAGCTTAAACAATTTCAGTGACTGAAGCTTTGTCAACCATGAACTTAACCTGAGCACCTGATGACATCTCCAGAGACATTTAAACTGCATACCAGGAGAATCTATCAGATAGTCACTGCCTGCCTTCATTCCAGCAAAATAACTTTGAGCCTTATATCTGGAAATCTTGACTGACTGCCTTAAAGACTCAGAAACTGGTTTCTAATTTGCTCTCATCATTAACCTTTTTTTTTTTCTTCTGTTTTCATAGACATATGCCATATTAAATGTCCAATTGCTTACTTACACAATACAGGCCTCACTTTGGGAGCCCATCAGCATCACTGCCTCCTGAAATAAAACTCAAACAATTTAATTGAACTGACTTATTCTCAGGACTGAATGATTGAATCAATGAAACATGAAGCAATCTACCAACTTAGCTTCCAAGCATGACTGAACAGATCAAAATTCTGCCACCCTAAAGCTGCTTTTTGGGATACTGATTTTAAGCTATTTATTAAGAAACAAAGGACTCTGAAAGAACCTTTGACCCTCGTCGCATTCCTCCTCAAGAGATTCAGATAGAGAAACCCACTTCAGTAAGATCTTAGGATTCTGCCTTACCCTAATTTGAATTAACTGTGGTAAATATGAGGGCTTCAGGCAGAGGCCTGTTAGATACCCTCTGTGTCTCATTGTTTCTGAGGTGCCTAGCAAGGATTTGCCTTCCGTGTGTGTGCGTGCGCGCGCGCGCGTGCCCGCGCGTACGTGCGTGCGTGCATGTGTGTGTGTTCTGCTCTAACTCAACTACCTATTGCCCACTCTCTCTTCTGAAACCCAACACCTCATCCCCACCCTTCTTTGCTAAAAATGTCTTGTATACCCAATGTTACCTCACTGTGTTTGGAATTTTCATGGAGTAATTATGCCTATATGAATTCCCCAAGTTTATGTATTAAGCTTTGATATTCTTCTGTTAATCTGTCTCTGCAAATCTGGTTATTAGCCAAGCCAGAACAAGTTGGAAAGTGAGAGAAAGTCTTAATATTTTTTTAGCCCCCACACCAGGTTCTGGGGCACAAAGTCTAAACCACCAGTTGCAAGTGCCCGGTGGAAAAGGCAACACATGCCCTGTCCTGGCACTAGTGACTATTTTTAAAGATTTTTTGTTTATTTATTTTTAAAGAGGTAGAAGGGAGGGAAAAAGAGAGGAAGAGACACATTGATCAGTTGACTCTCATACATCTTCTGACCAGGGACTGAACCCGCAGCCCAGGCATGTGCCCTGACTGAGAATTGAACGGGTGATATGTTGCTTTGCGGTACAATGCCTGACCAACTGAGTCACACTGATCTGGGCTAACGACTGTTGTTTATACATCAAGCAGGGGGCAGAAAGATTCCATTTTCTGAAAGAATTTACATTGTCTATAGTAGATAAAGAAGATGGGAGAAGGTAAAGTCTACACCAGCTCTGGGATAGGTGCTGAGTCCTCATTGGGCAGCATAGGGAGTTGGGCCAAGGAATAAAAATACCCAGCAACTAGAAAGCCATATTAAGACCGCATGGTCAGTAGGAATGCCAGGTAGGCTGACCTCAAATATATCACCACCCCTCCAGTCCATATTTGAAAATGCAGAGGTAGCTGATTTTCTCTTCCTCCTAATTAATGATATTGAAACTACTGAGAGGCATGCATAGGTGATCAAGGTCTGACCTCTGTGGGGTGGTAGTAATGAATAGTCTGCTATCTTGTCTCCACAGCACTGGCACAAGATAGCTGCTAAGTCACTTAATAGAGGGAGGAAGTAATTTTACCCTAACATGAAAAACTCCACTCCTGGAACATTTCATAAGCCCACCTTTTTAAAGCTTACCCTTTCCCACTGGTCAGGTAGGTCAGTTGATTAGAGGATTCTCCCCATACACCAATGTTGGAGGTTCAATCCTGGGTCAGGGCACATACAAGAATCAACCAATGAATGCATAAATAAATGGAACATGTCTTTCTCTCTTTCTCTTATTCTCGGTCTCCTCTCCCCTCCCCTCCTCTCTCTCTCTAAAATCAAATAAAAAAGGCTGGCCTTTCATGCAAGCCCACTTTGTCCCCTGCTTATAAAAGCATCCAAGTAGAGCCAGCCTCCAAGCCAGTTCAGAGGACCTTCTTTTCCTCTGTGCTGTCTCACTTGTGTTCGAGCATAATCTTAATAAAATCTGTCTGGAAATTTCCCTTGGGTTTCCTCTGGATTTCTTTCTTGGGGAACCCAAGAACTCTAATGCTGATAACACTGAAGGAAGAAGTATCCCTTCCTGTAAATTGTTTGTGGGCAACAAATTAGAAAATAAGAAGTGAAAATAAGAAGTGAAAGCTGCTAGGGTTCAATGGCTGCTGGTTGTTTTCTCTTTAAATAATCTTCATCTGGAAGAAATAGCAACCTGGAAGTTAATCCAAAATGCCAGAGGACAGAGGGATGTGAGCAGTCTTATCATCTGGCCCTGTATTTGTTAACTCATTCACCCCTTGCTGTCTTTTCCTTCCACCCTCTGGCCTGCTTCTATTTAACTAAGGAAATCTTAGAACTTTCTCCGTGATAATTTCATATTTGAAAGGAACCTATTTAATTTTAGGCTGTTTATTAAGAAACAAGAGACTCAGAAAGAATCTTTGACTATCCCCCCTTACTGCCTAAGAGATTCAGATGGAAAAGCATACTCCAGGAAGGGAATCTTAAGATATTTGCTTTAGCCTAACTTCAATTAAAAATTATAAATAGCAAAGCTTCAGGGAAGGGCCCGTTAGCTGGATAATACCACTCCCCTTGCTTCTGAGTTCCCTAGCAAGAATTTGCCTGCCATTTATGCTGTTGTTCTTCAACTACCTCTACAATTCTCATTCTCACTTCTGAAATCAAATGCACTTCCCACAATGTTCTCCTTTGTCCAAAATGTCATATGTTGCCTCAGAGTCTTTGGAATTTTCATGCTTATGTGAATTCCCCAATCTCATGTATTGAAAACTTGATTTTTTTCTGTTAGTCTATCTCCATTAATTTGATTATTAGCTCAGCTAGAAGAACTTAGAAGGTAGGAGGAAAAATATTAACTTTTTAAGCCCCCATGTATTCTACTGATGAAGGTTTTTTAATGTTACATCTTGGTTTATCCAAAATTATATTTAAACTTCTGATATTTGAAAATTTCTCTCTCTCACTCTCTCTTTTTTTAAGAAATAACAGGCCTAGAACAGAGTCTCTTGGGCTAGGTCCCAGCAGACCAATTTAATTGCAGTTTTAGCCTCCCCAGATTTAGAATTTTCTAGTCAGCAGTAGTGAGGTATTACACCTGATAGACCTTTTCTACCACCCAAAGAATAATGAGGTAATCTGCTCTTTCTTTGTCCCTGAGACCCTCTGCCCATAAGAGCCTTCCATTTTGTACAGCTCCTCGGAGCTCCTCTCCATTTGCTAGACAGGATGTTTCCCAATTCAGGAGTCATTCAATAGAGCCCATTTGGTCTTTAAGTTGTTGAATTTTGTTTCTGACAGATTCAAGGATGACAAAAACATGCACATGATAAATACCAGATACAAGACATTTTGACATTTGGCATACTTAAAAGTAACACCAACTTACACCTCTTGTCACAAGTGAAAAATCCAACTCTTCCTTGATTTCAACATTCTTCACTGGCTCTTTCCTACCTCCCACCTCATTTCTCTTCTTACTCCTGTACCTCACTCTTGGATTTAACCTTAAACACACTTTTTCTTAATTCTATTGCTCTCTTATTGATTTACTTGAATGGAAAATAAGCTATGTAAGATTCAAGAGGAAGAAAAAAGGGTTCTTGGATCAACAAATGTTGGAAACCACCCTGCCTGGTTTCAGAAGCTGTAACCCTCGAATGGCTAAGGCTGAGTGAGTAACCTTCGGACCATAAGCCATTAAAGAGACAAAGTTTATCTCCCAGGCAGGAGCGCCGCTTCTGCTCCTTTTACTTCATCCATAACTGGCCCCCAATGCTTGACCAGTTAGCCAATGACAGGTAAGATTCCCCAAGGGGGAACGACCTAAGACAGTCACAATCAAGTGAAGGCCCCATGGAAGGACTTAAGGGGTTACAGCAAAAGGGGGCAATGAACCCTTGCCCCTCAGCTGTGACATAGCCTGAGTCCTCATGAAAATTCTCCTAATCTCTTGGCTGCCTTACTTCCCCTGCCTGACTTAAGCCTGAAACAATGCTGGTGGTGGGTGCCGCCCTGTGCTGGAAAGGGCGGGTTCCCTAGAGCGATCAGATCTAAGAAAGAATATGTAAAATCCTGTGAAACCTGCTTTGTCTAGAATGCTCTCAATTAAATAAGGGTCCAAGCAAAAAGTGAGTTTGTTCCTCAAAGTCTTATTGCTCTTTAGCTATCTGACCCTGACTCAAAATAGGCCCTCAGAGTTCTTTGAATGTTATCTATTGTTTGATCCTTACTGCCTGACAATGATTAATGAGCTTTACCTGTATTCCTGTGCAAAACGAACCTAATAAAAGCCCATTGAGGAAAAGGCTCTTAGCCTTTCTCCTTTGAGAGATCAGCCACCTTTCCTCCCCAAGCAGATTTTGTCTTGGTAGACTTGTTCTCATGGTGGTGGCTGGGGGCAGTGGGGGGGGGGCCTGTGGGTGGAGCCCCCCCACGAACAATTGGGACAAATAGCAGGACTGGTGGTACCTAAAGAGAGAAGACAAAGGAACAAACATGATTTGAGACCTGTACTATGGTAAAGTCAGTACTATGGCAGTATTTTACATGTAGCAGAGTAAGAAATTTTTTGATATTATTTGTAAGAAGCTTATTTATTTATTGAAGAGTCACTAGAGTGGCCCTATTCTTTATACAAATGTTATACAGGCAGAGGTCTTCAATGTAGGTGTAATGTTCTGTAGTTAGAATGTCACAAAGATCTTTCATCATTCCATCCAGTCTGTTACTCACTGTAATTTCCTAGAATATAAAGCTGGTCACTAGAGAAGAGGAAGATCAATTTGCATAAGGAGTCCAGGGCCTTCTGGGAGAGACTATATCATAAATATCCTCTCTGGAGATAACCTCTTCCTCTTTGCAAAATCAAGAAGCCTTATGACTTTGATTAAATTTAGTTTAAATCATATTTCTAGACTAGAAATATATAGAAATCATATTTCTTTCTCTGTACTACCCCTAAAAGACCCAGCCTTTCCCCAGGATAATCAGCAACCCCAAGCAACAGAAGACAGTAGCCCAGACCTGACTAATGGTCACAAGGTCTGGACTGCACGGAGGCTAAAGATAACCTCTGGACCTAAGTTATATTTCAGCTACTGAGCCTTAAGGTAGAGCAAACACTGTTATTACTTCCACATGAGCCCAGACAGAGATATGAAAGGAAAGACCTCAGAACTGTCCTCAAGACCCATAGATATGATTTATTACCCTTACCTTACCTCCAACCAATCAGCTCCCATCAACAACAGAAACCCCTCCTAAACCCATGATGTCTTGTGATTTTGCCCCAAAGAATCTGGAAACTATATGCCATCAGGGAGCCAGGTTTTTTTTAGAGCATAAGCTCCCTACCTCCATACTGGCCAACTCAATACTGAACTATTTTTTTTAATATACAGCAAACTCCTGCCTGTGCATTTCTTTGAGTCAGTGTGCACAGGCAGGTAAACTCAAAGAAGAATCCTGGGATTCCAGTAACACTCTCTGAGATATGAAATTAGAAAATGCTGTTGGGATGAAGAAGGCAGGCTTCCTTCACCCAAGGGCCAGTGGTAGAAACAGGCAGCAAGTCTCCTAAAACAACATTAATGTAGAGAAAGAAGTTATCTTGCCTGGTAACTCTAACTCAGGATGAACAAATAATGCAGAAGCAGAGTGATAAATATATTTATACCTTTCAACAAAGTATTAACTAGTACTTATATCCTTCCCCTGAACAGGCAAAACTTTTACTTCATGTTGTATCTTTCCCTCTACCTTCCAATGCATAGAAATTATCTGGAAATTTAGCTCTAAACTAATTTTTTACACCATACCTCTACTTTCTTAGGAAAATTGCCTATGTGTAAAATACTGTCACTTGTATTTTAAAATTAAGGGAAAATAATTTAGAGGCAGTTGTAATGGACAAAGTAAGAGATGTTCAAATTCATCTTATTAGCTCCATGGCTATAGACCTCCTCATCCTAAGCCTTAGTTCCCACCTTGGTGCTTTACCTGAATAATTCTCACCCTTCATTTTCCACCTCAGGTCCCATTTTTGCCTCGAATTCTTACCAAGCATTTTACTTCACAGACATGTCTTTCTGCTTCTGAATTCCTATCATATTTACCATTCCTTTTCATAGTCTCCTCTTGTTACATTTTAAGTATATAAACTAAAACGGAACTTAAGAGAGTTGCGACTGCCTTCTAGCTCTCTCTGGATTCTTCAGAGGCTTACCAGGGCTTTTTCTATGTCAGTGAACATTAGACTAAAACTCTCATTTGATCAGAACACCATCAGTTCTTCCCCTGATGCTCTTTGGTTCCTTTTAGCTTAGTAACCGTCAGGGACAACTGAATGTGAATCTTAGGGCTGTTATTGGTTTGCCTAGCAACCAGGAGAGTTCCCAAGGACATACACCCTGAAGACAAATCCTTTTGATATGGTAATGAATGAAACTAAGGAGGTAGTCCTAAAACAGTGCATTTCCATGTAAACTAAAATCATGTCAATATTAGAACTACTGCGTAACTAACTGTGGCTTTACGTCTTAGGAGGAGCTAAGACATAGAGAGTTTGATTAGAGAGAGTGTATCATTAGATTACACTCTCTCCAATCAAACATTTTATTTCAGTCACATCAAGTAAATATCCCTGTTAAAAAATGAAATAATGAGGACATATAGAGGTACACTATTATAACCAACCATGTACATATAAGGCTGATTTAACAAATGTTAACATTCAGCCATTTTTCCTAAGAAATAAAACATTACAGAGGTGGAAGCTAAGAGAACAGAAATAAAAGAACATTTAAATGCTATTTTATAGAAGTTATTAACAGAGGATAATAAATAACTGGATTCAGTTTAAAACAGAGGGATAAATCCAAGATTTTCTGTACACAGGCCTATGTGACTTCTTGAAGAGTACAATCAACAAAATCAAGTAAGTTGTGGTTCAAAGAAATGTTCAAAGTAGGTATCTTTTTATACTTTCTTAGAAAACAAAACAATCATTTTTTTTTTTTAGAAATTGACAGGACAAAGGAAGTTAGTGCTCATCTGACAGGAATCTAAGCAGGTTTCAGTATTCATTAGTAAGGAACCCAAACAAAGTTTAGGCTTGGGTAGTAAATTAATAAAGGTGATACAAGCTTTATTTATACATACTTTTTGACTCTGGATTTTATAACTCTTGTGATAAGGTTGTCTCTCAGACCTTCTGGAGGGGAGAGGGCACCTACTATGGAGATTTACTTCCTGCTTCTATAGGGTGAGAGGAGAGTCAGACAGCTGCTCTTCCTGCTCTTCCAGCTTCTCAGGTGGTTTTAGTTCAAAATAATCAGTATGCCATCAAGCCCCAACAAGATAATAAAGCAAACCAAAATCACAGTACTATATTATTTTTATGGAAGGCTGGGGAATTAGCTGCTTATCTCTGGTATATTTCAATGTTTTCTTTTTTAGAGCTTTAATCAGTTTGGCATATTTAATATTTTACAGATTATCCTTATGATTCCAATATAAAAAGTTTTATTGATTTAGGTTTGCAATTTTAAAGCATAAGACATTTAAAAGCACGTGATGATGTTTTTACGTTTATAAATAGTATTACAACTTTTAAAATAACTTGAGATTCAGTGTAAATATATATACATCCTTAAGTTTTTTAGATTTCTGAGTTATTTAAATAGTTAAGAAGTTTTGTCAAGCAGACAATTAAAATATTGAACAAAAAGTATAGGTGACACTGAATATTAATCCAAGGCCTCTTAAAAGTACTTTTTAAAAATTTTCAAAAATATTTACAAATTAATAATTTGATTTATATGTGAATCTAAAAGCTTAAAAAGAAATATTTTTAAATTTCTAACTTTTAATAAGTCCATCATTAATTTTGATAACCTCAACTAATCTCCTCTTGAGTCACTGTCAGGGACACCAAAATATCTTCATTGACATAATATGGATCAAGAGTTCATCAATGTCAAGTATAACTTTTGTTGAAAAAGAAGAAAATGCTACCCTGTATGTGTATGTTCTTTTGCTTTATTTTTCTATTAGTTTAACTTCATAGCTAAAATTTACATTTATAAAACTTGAATGTTTAAATATTTTTAAATTTAAAAAAGTTTTCTTTCATTTTTTAAGATTTTATTTATTCCTTTTTAGAGAGAGAAAGGGAGGGAGAAAAAGAGGGAGAGAAACATTGATGTGCAAGAGATACATCCATCAGTTGCCTTTCACAGGCCCCCAACTTCGGACCCGGCCTGCAGCACAGGCCTGTGCCCTAACTGGAAATTGAACCAGCAACCTTTCAGTTTGCAGGCTGGCACTCAATCCACTAAGCCACAACAGCCAGGGCTGAATGTTTAAATATTTTAATAAACTACTAAAAGAGAGATTTTCTTTTCATTGCACAGGTACCATGCATGCTAAACTTCTCTGTATCATTCCAATTATAGTATATGTGTTGCTGAAGCAAGCACTTTTTTTTCTGAGTACTGTTCTGTAAGGAACAGAATTGTCCAAAAGTGGCCCACAGAACTCATTGTAGGTTTCCCAGACAATAGACAGCTCCATCTCCTAGTGAATAGGATTGCAGTTGAACTCAGCTACCCACTAGCTGGTGTATTCTACCTAGCTAGAAGGTTACAATTTCTCATGGGTCCCAAGATATCTAGGAAGAAATGGATCTAGCTTTCATGGGCCCGAAGTTTATCCATCTCCTTTTGCTGACCCTTCACATTTATTTCCCAAATAAATCTTATTCCTTAACCATATCATATGACACTGTGGAACTCACTTTTTCCCTCTTCATTTTAAATTCTATTTGTGTGCTGGTTCAGTGCTATTACTTTATATCCCTTTCACATGTAGGTGTGGAGGAAATTAATTTGAAATTTTATCCTGGTCAAATACAATGGAAGTATCAGATATAGCCTTGCAGTGTAAATAGAATTTAAGAAGCTTAGAAAGATAGTTGAAATAATTAAATTAGAAATTGTCATTCCTGTCAGCAAATTATGATAGATATGAAAAAAATGTTAAGAAAAAAAGTGGGCCTCTAATACAATAGAACTGGTATCCTTATAAAAAGTGTAATTAAATTCATAAATTTGGGTACAGGTGTGTACACTGGGAGAACACCATGTGAAGGTGATCCTTCTACAAGCCATGGAATGCTGATTGCCAGGAAACCACCAGAAATAGGCAAAAGGCACGGAGAGTTCGAGTCTATCAGACGATATAAGAAGAAAGCAGAGAAATTTAGGATATTGGTGCAAACATGGCTGAAGTAATGCACTACTGCAGTGTAACCTGGACAGGAATAGAAATGAAAGGTGGAAAGGGGCTAACAGACACGCAGCCCAGGAGGTCAAGGGTCATCGAGTCTTGATGAGCTCAAGGAACTGATAATAGGAGTGACAGAGGGAAGAAGAGTTGGAAGGAAGGTTAAAGTCCTAGAGTGGTATGCTTGCATTTAGGATTCAGATTAGAAGAGTTCCAGATCATACCAAGAGGTGTGTGACTAATCCAGGGGTTAAAGTCTTTGATGAGAAAGAGGAAATGACCAAGTTGTCGATAAGTGATAGCACCAGCAAATGTTAGAGACTGATACAGCTGGTAACATGAACCAGAAAAGGACAGTGAGAGAAAATGTAATAATCTGAAAAAGGTTCAGGACAAGGGGAAGATCCATTGGTTGCTCTGACACATGCCTGATTCTCCCTTGTCATCTCTCTTGCAAAAATGAGCTCCCAACTTTTTACTCCTATATCCCACTAAATTAAATCCTTCAAGATCCTTTTGTTGCCTCCTACAGACTGGTCTGGCAGGGAAACAACAGTGAAAAAACTTAGAGGCTAACAGGTGAAGGAGAAGAAACACTGGGGTAACAATTTTCGCTTCATTATATTCACGTATTTCAATTGCCTACTAGAATCTCCAGCTGAATATTGGAGAAATCTCCAGTATCAGAGACTTTTTAATTGCAATTATGTCCAAAACAGAACTTAATTTCCTCACTATGCACCTTACCTACCATCTCTCTATCTAAATATTTGCCTCCCCTTGAATATACGCCCTTAGACAAAGATATCACCAACCCTTTCACACAACTCCATTCAGTTTTCCTTAATCCGTCCAACTGTCTTTATAGCTAGTGCTATTCCTCTGCTTTGGGCTCTCATCATCTCTCACCTAGATTATTATAACACCTTTTCAAGGACCTCCCTAATAACCTTGACTTTATTTAAAATTTTCATATACTATTCATCATGAATTTTTTGCATTAATTTTGATTTTTTAAATATTGCATTAAAAATTCATTTATCTTATTTACTGAGTCTTTTGATGCCTCCCTCATTTGTGCATGCAAACCAAGCACTTCACTCATTTTACCCTGGTCCCAGCCCTACTTACTACCTCTAGTCTCATCTCCCACAATTTGGTTTCAATCAGCAAGGACAGTCAACCAAAATATATGTGTAATCATGGCACATTTCTGCTTAATTCTTCCATGGATACCTCTGCTCAGGTTATTCAACAAGAACACAAAATAATAAAATAGCCTCACTTTTGAATTTCCTCCTCCTTTATTCATCATCACCACAGCTAACATTATGTATAAGCACAGAGGTGGAGTGCACACTATTATGTATTTATATATTATTTTATAGCCATGACACTGAGCCATGAGGTTCCACATCTCCCCTCCTCTAGTCTCTTTCAGGTTTCCACCTGTTTGCACTGCCTGGAAGTCTGCAATCTCCTTCTGGGGTTACTTCCTCTGGGTTGAATAATGGCCTCCCAAAGACATCCATATTACAATCCATGGAATATGTTACCTTACAAGGTAAAAAAGATTTTGCAAATGCATTAGGTTTAGAATTTTGAGATGAATTATCCTGGATGAATCTGCCCTGGATGAATGAAATGGATGGATTTACCCTGACTTATCTGGGTGGGTCCAAAGTAATCACAAGGGGGAGGCAGGACCATCAGAGTGAGAGAGAAGGTGTGACAAGGAAGTAGAGGTCAAAGTGATGCCACTGCTGGAAAGGGACCGTGAGCCATGAGTGTAGATGGCCTACAGAAGCAGAAAAGGGCACGGAACAGATTCTCCCCTAGAGCAGGTGCGTCAGACTCATTTTCACCAGGGGCCACATCAGCCTCGCAGTTGCCTTCAAAGGGCCGAATGTAATTTCAACTCCTTTACAGTTAAGTAGTGGTTACATTTATACAGTCCTAAAATTTTTATGCCCTTTGAAGGCAACTGCAAGGCTGATGTGGCCCCTGGTGAAAATGAGTTTGACACCCCTGCCCTAGAGCATACAGAAAAGTTATTATAGTCCTGCTGACACCTTGAGTTTGGACCTCCTGTGTCCAGAATGACAAGATAATAATTTTGTGTTGTTATTGTTTGTAACTGAGATAAAGCTCACATATAACACTATCTTAGTTTCAGGTGTACAACATAACAATTTGGTATTTGTATATATTGTGAAATGACCACCATGATAAGTGTAGTTAACATCCATCCCTATATGTAGTTACAATTCTTTTTCTGGTAATGAAAATGTTTAGGATCTACTCTCTTAACTTTCAAATATACAATACCGTATTATTAACAATAGTCACTGTGCTGTGTAATTGTGTGTTGTTTTAACTCACTAAGTTTGCGGCCATTTATTGTAGCAGCAATAGGAAATTCTTCCTCAGCCTTTTTTGGAAGGTCATCCCCCTAAAAGGGCTTCCTTGAGCTAGCCAACCCTGCGTTCCTCTCCTTGCCTCTCTCGCAGCACTTGCCTTGCTGCGTCGCTTCTCCTGGTTGGAAGCCCTTCTCTACCTCTAGACTGTAAATCCCCCTGACAGGGATCATGCTGTTCCTTTGTATTCCCAGAACCTAATGTAAAGATACGAAGCTGTGGCTCAAATGATTTTATTGAGTGAATGGATGAACATGACTTCTCAATCAAACAGGGCTGAGATTATGTGTTTATACTAAAATCACACTCAGTGGCTATGCAAGTGAACTTGTCTTCCTGGAAAAAAGCAAAAATTAAAAAGGCATAGAATGGGCTTTTTCCTAAATGCCCTAGGAACACAGATAGAGGGAATGGTTATCTTGACAACAATGAGATACTTGCTTTCCTTAGAGAAACAAATGAAGCAATAAAGCAAGACAGTGCAACATTTAAGAAAATTTGAGATTTAACAGGGGCTTCTAACTTTTTTACACACAAAATACATGCTTAGACATGATATATGTGCCAGCTACCAGAATTTTTTATTCATGATAATGGTGAATTAAATGTGGCTGTGCTGGGCTTGCTACTATTAAATATGACTCTAAGGTGAGTCAGGGCAACATGATACTTTATTTATTCCCATTTTCCTTTGTTGTAAATCTTCGTTACTCTGGTTTCATTATGTAATTTTAGTATGTGGATTCTCAAAGGAAGTAAGCATTGCAGAATTGTGAGGGGTCATACAGAGTCCACCAGAGTTTTTTTCCCACCCTCTGCTTCACTAATTGTTCAGAAGTCTGGCAAGGTGTAGCTGGGCTCTCTGCTAACCGCATCCCAAGGCCAAGATCCAAATGTCAGCTGGATTAAGGTTTTGTCAGGAAGCTCTGGGAAAAAATTCACTGCCAAGCTCCTGTGTGTAGTTGGCTGATCAGTTCCTTGCAGCCGAAGGACTGAGGTCTTGTTTACATTCTGGTTGTCAGCATCCAGTGGCCGCTCTTACATCCTTTCCTCCTGGCCACCATTGTCACTTTGAAACATGGATATTTGTTTCCTTTAAGGCAGGTCAGAGCGCAGTTCCCAAACTTTCCCTTCCTCAACTAGCCCAAGGAAACTCTACGTTTAAAGAGCTCATATGATTAGGTCAAGCCCATCCACATAATCTCTTATCTTAAGGTCACTTCTGCCATTTACAAGGTAATCACATTCAGCCCCAGGGATTATCAAGGCATGTAGAACATATGGCTGGGAAATTTGGTGGGTATTTGAGAACTCTGCAAACCACATCACTATGAAAGTTATCATAATGGGGAAAGGGAGTACATTTTGAAAACAGCACAAACAAAAAACATGTAAGTTTATTTTTTTTAATACTTTTCCCCACATTCTCATAGAGAACTACTCTTTTAATGAAATTAAACGTATTAATTACTTTCATTGAGTGTGATTAATATGACTGATCCAATTTTTCCAGTATGAATTGATTTTTTAAAAAGATTATTTATTTATTTATTTTTAGAGAGAAGGGAAGGGAGGGAGAAAGAGAGAGAGAGGAACATCAATGTGTGGTTACCTCTCACGTGGTCCCCACTGGGGATCTGGCCCCTAACCCAGACATGTGCCCTGACTGGGAATTGAGCTGGCGACCCTTTAGTTCACAGCCTGCGCTCAATCCACTGAGCTACACCAGCCAGGGCTAGCATGAACTGATTGATTGATTTTTAGAGAGAGGGGAAGGGATGGAGAAAGGGAGGGAGAGAAACATTGATTCACTGCCTCTTGCACATACCCCAACTGGGGACTGTACCTGAGACTTAGGCATGTGCCCTGACCGAGAATTGAACCAGCAACCTTTCGATTTGCAGGACAATGCCCAACCAATTGAGCCACACTGGTCAGGGCTCCAGCATGACTCTTTATTTCTATTGATGGTACAATTAGCCTGTGCAGGCTACCCCTGCTAGCCAATAAGTTTAGTGACTTAGTTAATCCATAAACAACAGCAAAGTATTTTTCTGGCAAGCTAACAATAAATATCAGGTAGTAGTCATGTTACTATATTAAAGTTTTACAAAATGGTAGCACTGGAGAAAACTGAGTAAAGGGTTTATGGGATTTCTCTGTATATTACTTTTTACAACTGCATGTGAATCTATAAATATCATGTCAAAATTAAATATTTTATTTAAAAAATATCTATTTTTTGGTGGCATGTTAGATCCTGATGCCACATGTCATATATCTTGAACATAAGTATTAGTTTTGCCCTTTGCAGGAAAAATGAAGAATGGATGAAGATAAGATAGAATTGGATGCTTGAGGAGTGTAAAGAAGGTTTGGAATACCCTAAGTGAGGAATCTGATGTTCACTCATTGAAAGAGTCTCTTTCGTCTCAAGGAGGCCGCAGAGTGCATTTTTTGTGGCGTCCATGTGGCCTCCCCAGCAGACAGAGACAAAGACCCTTGTGAAGACCCTGACTGGCAAGGCCATCACCTCTGAGGTTGAGCCCAGTGACACCATTGAGAATGTCAAAGCTAAAATCCAAGACAAGGTGGGCATCCCGCCTGACCAGCAGC